>JAULBZ010001844.1:0-20519 GCA_032360805.1 Neoturris breviconis
AACAACTCACAATCTGGATCATCCGGATAATCAGCTTGTAAGTCTACATTATACGTTTCGTAAGTAGGATTTACAATAGCTGTCATATTAATATCAATTACTGGAGGTTCAATAACGATTACGGTCTGTGGAATCACGGTTATACGTAACGTAATAGCATCAGATGATTTCTTTGGAATACCATTATCGTCCGCACGTAAAACTAAACTATAAAAATCTCTCACAGTTGCATCTAGCGAATTATTCACTCGTACTTCACCGTTTATATCAATTTTAAAAGCATTGTTTACATTACCATCAACGATAACATAAGTAAGAGCAGAGTTTTGTCCATTGTCTCGATCAGTTGCTGATACAACCACAACAAGTCGATCAATACCTGTTGTTTCTTCAATGAATATATCTTTTGACTGTGTCACAAATACCGGGTTATGATCATTGATATCTAGAATGTATACTATAACTGTTACAAAGGAAATTTTCTTTGCATCTAGTGAATTACTAAGTATGACAGGAAATTTATGACGTGATGTCACGTGATAATTAAATGTACTCTTTGTTGTGATAACACCTGTGTACCGATTGACCATAAAATACGCCTTTTCTTCATCATCTTCTATCGTATATAAGACCGTTCCATGTTCATTTGGTATAGAAGCATTTACATACAACACAAAACCTCCGACTGTTGTATTTTCATCCAATGAAACAGTATATATTGAAGAAGTTGCAATAGGTTCTTGACGATTTGTTATTTGTATAAACACCTGCGCCGAATTTTCTGCATAAAGATTTGGCGAACCATCATCGTGTACATCGATCGTAAAATACAATTCCGAAACATCTTTTAACAAGGTAAGATTTGTTACCGTAACATATCCCTGATCATCAACGGTAAATGCAGGATTACTAGAATTATAACTTAACATTGAATTATTCCCAGAATCAGCATCAATAGCTAATATTCTTGTGACTGATACTGAATCCATAGAAAGCATGACATCGTAAGTTATCTTTTGTAGAACTGGAGCATTATCATTTCGATCAATTAAGTTAATTCGAACTGTAATGGTTGAAATATGCTGTTGTTCGTCATCTAGTACGGTTATAGGCAACACAAATGTACGATATTCTTCATAGTCTAATGGTGCTGTATTAGTAATAATGCCAGTAATTTGATCTAATTCAAAAAGCTCTCTATGACAGCAGTCCGATGCAAATATGTATGTAACGTTTGTATCAATAACTGCATTGGATATATACACACGAACAATCTCTTGGTTGGTTTCATTTGTTTCCATGGTATCAACAACGATGTGCGTTGCATTGATTGCTGGTGCACTATCATCAAACACGTTGATTATGACCGTAGCATTATGTATACTCCATAATGGAGGATTTCCATTATCTGATACTGTAACTGTTAAATGGAATGAACGCTCGCCTAGAACATCATCTAAAGCATTAATCAGGATCATGACACCAGTATATTGATCAATAGAGAAATACGAAATACGTTGATTATTTTGTTCCAGATAATAACTAACTTCTCCATTAGCTTCAGAATCTACATCATTTGCTTCTATCTGCAAAATACGAGAGTTTATCAAGGTGGATCGTGTAATATTTGCAATATAAACTGTTTTTATTAAATACGGAGAGTTGTCGTTCTCGTCTGTTATTTCAAATGTTACCATTGCAAAGCCATATCTTGTATTGATACCTGTATCAATGGCAATAACTGTAAGATCAAACAATTTTTGCTTCTCAAAATCGAGCGTTAGTATATTTTCAATAAGCCCAGACGTTGAATTTAGTGAGAAGAATTTGCTTGCATTATTAGAAATAAAGGCATAATTAATGTCATCATTTTTATCTTGGTCAGTAGCTCTCACGTTGACTGAAAGCTGTTGATTTTCTTGCACAACAAATATGTAATTTGATTTCTCGAATTGCGGATTATGTTCATTTACATCTTCAATGTTAATAGAAATCTGGATTTGATCACCATCAGAAGGTATGGACGTTCCAATTTCATTAACCATTACAGTAAGATTAAATGATTCAATCGTTTCAAAATCCAATGTTTTGTTTAAAATAAGTTGTTTGTGATCATCAATAAAAAAGGTTGCATTCACATTGCCAGCATCAATGATGTATTTAAAATTTTCTTGTGATTTTAAATCTATATCTGTACTGAGATCGTTAAAATTAAAAAGAAGTGAACCGACATTTAAATCTTCTTGTAATTGTAATATGAAAGCTTTTGTATGAATAAACAATGGATTATCATCAACATTCTGAAGATTGATAAAAACAGTAGCATATCCTATACGATTGTTAACACCAGTATCTACAGCTTCGACAACAATTGTTATACTTTGCATTTCCTCATAATCTAAGTTTTGAATATTTTGCAGAACACCTGTTTGACTGTCAATCGCAAACAGATGGTTGATAGAAGAATTTCTGATCTGATATATTACTTCATTTGCAATATCTTTGTCATTTGCTATAAATTGGTATGAAAACTGCGTGTTTTCCAGAATTGTAAAATTATAGAAATTGCTTTCAAAGATAGGATTGAATTCGTTAATATCTATAACTTCAATGTTGATGGTTATGAAGGTGGATAACCTTGGTAAACCAGTATCTGACACATTCACCATGACAGTATAATTGAATTTCCTTTCATAATCTAAATTATCTTTCAAGAATATACTTCCATCAGTTCTATCAATGCTTAAAATGTTATCAGAAGCAACAGGATTTTCTATTAGCTGATACTCAATCATACCATTTTGTCCAATATCTGGATCAACAGCTTTTAATGTGAGAAGATTAACACCTACTGATGTCTGTTCAAGAACTTGTAGAAAGTATGATTTATTTGGTACAATTGGTGGTTCGTTGATATCCTTTATATGTACAGTTAGTATGAATATCGTTTCAAATATCCCATCACTTGCTTTAAAAGCTATTGTATATGATTGTACCATCGAATAATTAAACATACCATTGTATAATAAATTGCTTCCATTTAAGCTGAAGGAAGGAATAGAAACAACCATCGAATAAACAATTGCTTCATCGTCAGTTGCAGATAAAACATATAGGAGTTTATTTTGGTAGCTTCCTTCGTCTACATTGATCTCGTCATGATCAGGAGCAAACACTGGAGCATTTAGATTCTCTTTCAAGATTGAAATTTCAATTTGAAGTCTATTTGTTAATGCAGGAGATCCTTTATCAGATGCAAATATTGTAAGTGTGTAATTGTTCTGTCTGTTAAATCTCAATTCATTTACTAAATAAAGCGAATATCCGTTTATTCCAAAATCGCCATTACTATTACCATCATCAACAATTTCTAATTGAACATCACCATTGCTACCACTATCCAAATCAGAAACTGGTATATATAATATGGTAGAGTTAAGAGGTAGAAATTCTGACAATTGAATTTTTGTTTGAATAGCAGAATCGAATTGTGGTATATTATCATTGATATCGTTGATATTGACATTTACTATAGACAATCCAACTCTTGCAGCAGCATTAAACAATCTAGCAGTGATGGTAAACCTGTATTGTTTAGTAGTTTCATAATCGAAAGAAACAATATTTGTAAGAACAGCATTATTTGTTTGACCACCTTGTTGTTGGGTAATATCGAAAGTTGATTTCATATCTTGATCAATGATATCAAAATTGCAACAAGCTGATTCATCAGTGTTTGAAGCAGTCAATATTAGATTCAAAGTATCACTTTCATTTAGTGACACTTCGTATATATTTTCAAGGAAAACCGGTGAGCTATCAATACTATTTGTGATCTGAATGTTTACTGTAATTTTACTTGCAGCAGTTAAGCTGTGGTCTGACACAATGACAAATAATTGATGGGATTTAATTGTTTCAAAGTCCAGCAGTTCTGCAACGCTTATGATTCCTGTGGTTTGATTAATGGAGAAAGATGAATCACGCAATGAATTCGGATCAAATTGATAATTTAAAACGCCATTAAACTCTGAATCTTGATCCATTCCAATCACCTGAGTTACAAAGGAACCAACCGCTGCTGCTTCGTTGACAACAATATTGTATGTCAATACAGAAACATGTGGTGGTTCGTTAATGTCAACAACGTTAAGTATTGCATCGCTTATGGATTGATGCAAACCATCCGTAACAACAATCGTAGTTATGTAAACTTTTTGAATTTCAAAATCTAATGTGCCACTAAGTTGTACAGCATAGTTGTTGCCTTGTTGTTTAACCAATGTAAATATATTTATATCTCCATATAACTGCACGGTTAATGGTGATGAGTCTAAATCTGATACAGTAAATATAAAAACATCTCTATCGATATAGAAGCCTTCGTTAAATGCAACAGCTTGAATATTTGATATTGAAGGTGGGTTATCATTGACATTGATAATGTTGATCGTCATAAATCCATTGGTAGATTGTGAAGGTGTCCCTAAATCTTGTGCAATAAAATTTAGCTCGTACTTACGGTTTACTGATTCATAATCAACATTCTTTAACAATACAACAGTGTTATCAGTAAATCCAAAAGTTTGATCATTGTTTCCGTTATTAGTAAATGAAAATGTAACTGTACCAGCCAAACCACTATCTACATCATTGTATGATATTATTTTAATGATGCTACCAACTGCTGTTGATTCGATGATATTTAAAACAAAGTTAGTTTCTATTTCTGGTGCATGATCATTTATGTCCAAAATCGCTATTTCAATAGATGCAAAATCTGTGAATAAACCGTCAGATACACTGCACGTGAAACTATACTTTTCTTGTTGTGTAAATAGTAAAGCCGATTTGCTACTGATCCAAAGATTATTATTAAGCGTGAAAGCATTTGCATCAGTTCCAGTAATGGAGTATATCAAAGGTGCTAAATTATCTCTATCTGTAGCTAAGATCTGTATGATGTTCTGGACAATGTTACCGCTTTCAGGAATTGATATCGAATAAATATTCTCAGAAAATAAAGGCTGAATGTCATTTAGATTCTCTAAGCGAACAATGATATTGATAGGATTAGGGTTGGTTAATAATGGATCGCCAAGATCGGATAAAAATACTTTCAAATTATGACCTTGTACAGTTTCGTAATCAAGTGGAGAAATTACAGTAATAACACCAGAATCATCAATTCCAAAGTATATATTTGCTTCTAATGCATATTGGATGATGCTGTTTTGCCCAATATCATTATCAGTTGCATCAATCTGTGTAACATAAGTACCAATAGGTACACTCTCTGATAATGAAGTTTGTATGGTGTAAATTCCATTTGTTGGTAATGGAAAATTATCATTAGAATCAGTAATATCAATCGTGACTGTAACTACATCTGTACCTTGGTAAATTGTACTTCCTGCAATAACATTAAAAACGTACTGATCAATTGTTTCTCTATCGATAAAATTTATTAACGAGATCACACCAGTATTAATATCAATATTAAAAACGTTATTGAATGCATTATCTTGGATAGAGTATTTGATAATGTTACTACTTAAACCTCCATTTATATCAGCTTTTACTGGTAAGATATTGCCAATTACACCAGGTTCTTGTATGCTAATTCCGTACTGATTTTGTTCAAATACTGGTTTATCAGTTGATCTATATATCACATGTATTAATACATTCGCAATATTTGTTGAATATCTTATTGGGCTACCCGGATTATAAGCTTGTATGCTGATTTCAAAAGTTTGATTACCATCATTAACTAACATGTTAGTTACAGTAATTATTCCAGTTGTTGATGAGATTGAAAACCTCCCTAAATCATTACTATTTAAGATGAAATAGTATGTTAGTTTTCCAGTTATTACATCACTGTCAGATGCAATGACTTGTCCAACTGTTGTACCAGGTAAGGCATCATGGGCGACACTAAAATCATAAGATGTTTTTGCAAACACAGGGCTGTATGTATTCATATCTAAAAGATTGATTATAACAAGAGCAGTTGATGTTAATCCTATACCATCTGTTACCTTTGCAATTAAAACATGTCTTTTATATTTGGTATAATCCAGAGATATTCCTGATGCCAAAGATATTCTTCCGTTAAATTCATTGATTACAAATAATTCAGAATCTCTGCTTTGTTCAAATGAATATCGTAGGGATCTATAGATGCCATTATCTGGATCAATAGCAGAAACTCTTACAATTTCAACAGTGCTTGTAACATCTTCTGCAACGGTTACATTGTAATAAGCAGGTTGAAAATATGGTACTGTATCATTTGTTTGTAAAACATTAACAGTAACTGTAGTAGTTGCAGAAGAACGAGATGGGTTGCCTTTATCGGATGCCAACACATTGAAAATATATTTATTTCTTGTACTGTATTGAAGTTTCTCAGTTGTAAGTAGTATGTTTTGGTCAAATACGAAAGGTAACTGTACATTACTAGATATTGAGTACACTAACTCGCTATTAAGACCACTATCTCTGTCATTGGCAAATACATATCCAATAAGTGTATTCGGTTGAATTCCATCAAAACTATAAAATATATAATCAACCGTGAAAAATGGTGAATTATCGTTTTCATCAAGAACATTGATTTCAATGATAGTTTCGTCAAATCGCTGATCTGAAACAGCTTTCAGTGTGAATTGATGCACTTGTTGTAATTCGTAATCGAATGGTTTTAGCAATCGAATTGTACCACTATTGTCTACAGAGAAAAAAAGTGATTCTTCCACTTCAACAATCTGATATGTAACAAGACTCTCAGATGATGCATGTGCTGTTAGAATTGCTGTGTTAACTTGTGTGTATTCAGAATACGATCTAGCGTATAAACTTTGAACAAATGAAGGAGCTTCAAATACATTCTTGACAAAAATATCAATAATTGCAGGTTCTGTAGCAATAAGACCACTGCCATCACTCAAGGAAATAGTTAGAGTATATCTTGATTGGATTTCATAGTTAAGTGTTCCAACTAGTTTCAAAACTGAACCAGCAAGTTGAAAAAGATTACCAAAATCACCACTTAAAATATTATAGGAAAGTTGAGCATTAACACCAGAATCACCATCGTTAGCAAGTAATGTAATAAATTCAAGTCCTATATCAGCTGATTCCGAAAGACTAATGTTATAATATTTATTAGTAAAGAATGGAGGTGAATTCACATCAATAACAGTTATTGAAATTTGGTGGTAACTTTTTTTGGGTTTGTCTCCTTGATCAGATGCAACAATATGTAACTTAAATCCATTAAAATCTTTATGATCGATTGGCGAGTTCAAGGTAATAATGCCTGAGATATCATCAATACTGAATATAGAGTAATCTTCAGCTCTTTGAAATGTATAACGAATATTCCCATTTAATCCAACATCAGGATCAAATGCAGTAACAGTTGCAATCACATCTCCAGTTGTATACGTTTCTGTAATAGTAACATCGTTAACAGTATTTTCATATTGTGGGTAGTTGTCGTTAAGATCAAGGATATTGATTGTAACCACAGCATTCTGTGCAGAGACCAATGATGGCGTTCCACTATCTCGAACAGATATTCCTATTATAAATTGATTGATTGCTTCTCTGTCAATATTTCTGTTAATAATTAAACATCCTTTTGTATCAACTCTAAAACTATCTCCATTGTTACCATTAATGATATTGTAAACTAATGGCTTGCCAATGAAGTCTGTATCTGTAGCATTGATTCTAATTACAGTCAGACCCACCATAGAATTTTCGTTTATGTTTTTTGTATAAGTTGTTGGAAAGAGGACTGGTGCATATTGGTTTAATGGTATAACATTGATTCTCAACAAAGAAAATCCTTTCAGTTGAGGTGTTCCAGAATCCTTTGCAACTATGGTTATGTCATAAGACAATGCATTGAATGGATTAAAGTTAATATTTTGAAGAATAAGACCAGATGGATTGGTTACTCTAACAGGAGGTGATTGTGAAAGGATTTCATAAGTAATACCTGCATTTGAATTGGAATCTATATCTAAAGCAGATACCGTGTCAAGGATACTGTTAATATCAGAATTTTCAAACACATCAATAGTATAAAGATTCTTTTCAAACACTGGTGCATTGTCATTTGCATCTTCAATAGCAATAAAAACTTGTACATTCAATGTTCGCACTTCTGGCACTATGCTTGTTACCAATAAGTTGAAGTTTATTGATGTTTGTGTCTCATAATCTAGTTCTTTCTTTAAGACAAGTGTTGCTTGATTGTTATTGTTATCTAACAACTGAATATGTTCTTGAGGTGGAACGATTTGGTATTGAACTTTGCCATTAATTCCTGTATCGAGATCCGTTGCTGACAAAACATAGAGTATGGTTCCTTGCTGTATAGACTCTGATAAGGATAACTGGATACTCTGCGTAGGTAGTGTGAATAAATTGTCATCTAGGTCAGTGATAATTATTTTAACAGCTGTGCTTGCTATTGCTTGAATAATATCGTTGCTGTCAAAAGCATGTACATAAAAACTATATTCGCTCTGAGCTTCATAATCTAATGCAGTGATAACATCAATGTCACCATTTGATCGTATTTGGAAATTTGAGCGTTTTGCGGATGGGAATATTTGATAAATAATAGTTGAAGAAGTTTGGATGGCATTTACTCTACCAATGAAACCTGCATAATTTTCAACAACTGTGAATATGTATTCTTCTTCCATAAATACTGGCGGATTTGATATAGAATCAATGATGTTAACTCTGACTGTAGCAAACTGATTAGCTGCTAATGAAGGAGAACCAGAATCTTGTAAACTTACTCTGAGATCATATTGACTTTGCTGATTAAAATTCAACATAGTAGCTACCTGAATACTTCCTGTTTGTGGATCAACAGAGAATTCTGCAATGTTGATCATCTGGAAGTTAACTTTTCCATTGTTTCCTGTATCAACATCCATATACTTCAATTGAAGGATTTCGGTTCCAATGATAGTACTTTCTGATATTGAAACATTGTAGTTGATCTGAGTATAGAATGGTGGTTCATTTTGATCAAGAATGTTGACTTGAACTAATAATGCACCAGATCTTTGTGGATATCCATCATCAGTTGCTTTGACCATGAAGTTAAAATTTCTAATTTCTTCGTAGTCAAATGTAGATGTAGCTGAAACACTACCAGAAATAGAATCTATAACAAATGGTAAATTTCCATCAGCTGTCACAATTTCATATTTAAGAACAGCATTGTTACCAATATCGTTATCATTTGCAGTAACTGTAATTAAATTTGTTCGAAGTTCGTTTTCTTTCAAGGTAGCAACGAAAACATCTGTGTTAAAGAACGGCGCGGTATTTCCATCAACTTGTCTGATAACAAGAGATAAACTGTTTGCGTTTTGACCATCACTTGCAGTAAGAAGACATACAAATTCAGTAGGATCTGTAGGTAGAAGTGGTCTAGTGAGTGATATGTCACCTGTGATAGGATCGACAGATATTGGCACTGCACAATTACTATTATATGTAACAAGAGCATTAGAAGTAGAATCTGCATCTGTAGCACTAACTTGTCCAATAGTGCTATGTCCAGCGATGTCTTTCAGGATATTTATATCTAAGCTAGCTCTTGTAAATGTTGGAAAGTTATCATTTGTATCTGTTACAAATATATTTACAGTTGCAATACCAATGCGAGAAGAAGCATCTAAATCCACCACAACAGTTGTGAAAGAATGGAAAGCTGATTGTTCATAGTCTAGATTATTTATTAATATGATTTCACCGGAAGCAGCATTGATATCAAATAAAAAATCACCTGCTAAGTTGTATTCTTCAATACGATATATTAAGGTGCTTAAATCTTTATCATGTGCTATGACAGTTAAAAATGGTACATTCATCGGTTGATGCTCTGATAATGTTACATTGTAAACAGATTGTTCAAATATTGGTGAATTATCATTTTCATTAATAACCTGTATTTGAACTATGACAGTGTCTGAAAACTCTGGCTTGTTCACATTTGATGCACTTACTTCTAATGTGTACGAAGATTTTGTTTCATAATCTAATCTTGATACTAAGATAATTCTTCCATCATTTGGAACAATGATAAAATTATTTCCATCATTTCCAGATTTAATACTGTATGATAATAAGGCATTGTCCTCTTTATCTTTGTCATTAGCTGATACAGTAACTACCTGTGTATCTGGAACAGATTTTTCAGATAATACGATAAAGTATGAAGAAGACGTAAATTTTGGCTGATTATCATTTAAATCTAAAATGTTTACTTCTATGGTCGCCGATTGTTGCAGCTGAATCAAACCAGAATCAACAACAACCACTCTTAGTAAATATTGAGATATCGTTTCAGCATCAGGAATTTGCGAAAGCGATATGCAGCCAGTTATTCTGTCAATTGAGAATTCAGAACTGATAGAGCCATCTATTCTATTGAGGAAATATTGCATTTCTGTGTTTTCAGCATCAGTACTGGATACACATCCAATTTCAGTATTAGCTATCGTATTTTCTTCAATTGAAAATGTATAATAGATTTTTTCAAATGTAGGTTGGTTATCATTTGCATTTAAAACGTTTATCGTAAATGTTTTAGTATCACTAAATGTCCCATCAGAAACAATGACATTAAACTGGTAAGTATCTTGTAGTTCAAAGTCAAGTTGATTAACAATCATTACAATTCCTTTATCAGAATCAATGGAGAATGTTGAACTGTCTTGTTCAAATCTAACTGTCAGTTTATCTCCATCACGATCAGTTGCATTCACTGTAAATATCTCATATCCAATTGGCATGTTCTCCATAATATTATAAATATCTTTACCATTTATTTGCGGAGATTCATCATTCACATTAATTACATTGATCTCAACTGTAGAAGTACTTGTGCATGGAATTCTGGCACTATCTGTAGCAGTAACTGTGAAATAATGCTGTTTTTGTTGCTCAAAATCGAGCAGATTTAAAACTCTTACAAGACCAAAACGCGAATCAATATCAAAGTATAATGTACCTTGAATACCATATGTGATTATATTATTTGGATTGGCATCTTCATCTCTAGCAAATACTTCAGCTACAATATCTGATATCTGTCTAGATTCAAGAACGTCTACTGAAAAAGGTGCTTCAAAAATTACCGGGCAATGCTCATTAAAGTCACTGACAACTATATTAAGAACTATATTTTGTACTGATGATCGTTTTGGCGTACCCTTATCACGTGCTTCAATTATAACAGTGTAAAGTGATATAACTTCAGCATTTAATGTATTTTGTAGAAAAACTATACCAGTAGATAAGATGATACCAAAAGGTGAACTATCAGTTATCATAATGTATTCTACAATACCATTGAGATTTGAATCGACATCATTTGCTGTTACATGTGCAACAATACTACCAAGTTCAAGATTTTCAGAAATTGTGATATCTCTCTGCAGTGGTGGGTTAAATATTGGAGAGTTGTCATTGTAATCAGTTACATTAACCAATATATGTATAGATGCTGTTTCATTTGTAACACTACTTCTACCAACAATACTGATCAAATGAAATTTTTGAAGTTCATAATTTAACTGTTCTTGTAAAGTTACTACACCAGTTGAAGAAACAGCGAAATGTTTTTCGTTTGATGTTACTGAATAAGTGATGAGATCGTTAGAATTTACAACTTGAACTTGAATTAAAAAAGAAGGTACTGGCTTATTCTCAGATACGTCGATAATGAGTTGATCAACAGGAAATGTTGGTAGATTGTCAATAGATGCTATGATCGCTATGACAACATCCGCATTTTCTAGACTTGATAATAATCCATCTGAAACAGAACAAAGCAAGGTATAACGTCGGGGACCAGTGATGTAATCGATTTGTTTGTTCAGGAATATGTCACCTGTGTTGCTGTCTATCCTAAAAGTACCATCATCATTGTTTATCGAATATGTTAAAGCACTATTCTCATCAGCATCAGAAGCAGATAAATGTATTAAGGATGTATCAACAGCAGTCGTATCTGTAATAGTAACGCTATACTGTAATTTATCAAATACAGGTCTGTTATCATTTATATCATTAATGCGGACTTTAACAGTGATGGTTGCCTGTAATGGTGGAATTCCGTTATCCTTAGCAATGATAATTACTTCTACCAATGCAAAGCCTTGTGTTTTACCCATAATTCTATCAACATCAATTACTGAAGTAGTAGATATGCAACCAATGTCATCGATAGTAAAGAAATCATATTCCTGTATTGGCAAAAGTGAGTATATGATATCAGCATTGCTGAATGAATCCAAATCAGTTGCAAGTACACAACCGACATGGGTTGTAGCAGATTCCCCTTCATTAACATCAAATAAATAATCATTATTTTCAAATACTGGCGCATTATCATTCACATCCGAGAGTATAATATCATAAGTTTGTCGTACAATGTTTCTATTATTGTCTCTACTATCAGAAACTATAATACTGATTTGATAAACTGATACATCTTCGTAATCTAATGACTGTATCAAATATACCTCACCAGTTGTAGGTTCAACAAAGAATTTGTTAACATGTGCAACAGGTATATCTGCAGAATATAAAAAGTTTGCATATTCCTTTCCATCATCATCTGTGACTGACGGTTTTAAAATAATATATCCAATTGCAATATCTTCAGTCACATTAGCGACAAATGGAGGATGAAAGACTGGCGGGTGATCATTTTGGTCAATAACACTTACAATAACTTGGGTGCTGTGTTGACATTTTGTGCTGGTAGGGTTTGTTGCAACAACATGAAATGTATGAGAAGTGGCTTGTTCAAAATCCAAAGGCACCATTAATGATATTACGCCACTGAATTCATCCACTGCAAATACATTTTTAACAGTATCTTCAAGAATGTGATAAGCCACTCTAGAGTAGCTATCGCTACAATCTATATCATTAGCTTGAACAGTAAGAAAATCATTTATAAGTGTATTTTCTAAAATTGGAATGGTATAACTATTGCTTTGAAAAATAGGACAGTTTATATTTTCATCCTCCGGGACCACTGAAATGACTGCGTTTACATCCGCACCATTCCCAGCTTCATCATTTACAGCTATTGTAAGAAATGTGTTCTGTAAACTGGAACAGTTCAATGCTTTTCGTAAAGTAAGAATACCAACATCATATATAGACCTGATTTCAAAAATATCGTTGTGTGACAGTAACAAGAATGTCAAGTTCCTACTCATTGCATCAGGATCTGATGCTTTAACTATAGTCACAATCTGGCCAATATTGGTTGACTCGCTTATTCTAACCTGATTCTGGTATTGTAGAAACGTTGGTTTCTCATCGTCAACATTTATCACATTGATAATGACAACTGCTTGATCAGTATTTGGTGGCACACTATCATCTATAACCTCTACAGTAAGGAAGTAAGTCTCTTGTTGCTCAAAATCTAATCTTTCCAATAGATTAATAACTCCATTTGTTTGAATTGAAAACTTCACTGAGGTTGATATCATTTGATATATTAATTCATTTTGTGGTGTATCAAAATCCATAGCATTTATTTGTCCAATTTCTTTTGGATCATCATTTTCTGTTACATCAAAAAGAAACTCTCCTTTGGTGAACATCGGTTGGTCAGATGTATTTTTGATGACATTAATGTTAACAAATGCTTCCAATGTACTGGTAAAAGGTGGACTAGCCTGATCACTGGCTGCAATACGTAATATGTAACTTTTAGGTGAATTTTGGGGCATATCTCTTTGTAATTGAATAATTCCAGATGATGGATTAATCTTGAATAGATTACTTCCTTGCGTTAAAACATACGTAACCAACCCTTGAAGCCCTTCATCTGCATCAGTTGCTTTAACCTGACCAATTGTTGACATTGAGAGTGCAACTTCTGAGACCAAAAAATTATACTGCTGTTGCAAAAAGATTGGACGGTTGTCGTTTATATCGAAAATATTGATTATAACAAGAACTGGTGATGATAAAGCTGGAATTCCTTTATCTGATGCTCTCACTATGAATGCATAACGTTTAATATTCTCATAATCTAACACGCCATTAACGCTAATAACACCAGAAGTTGCATTAATGGCAAAAGGTAAACTATTAACTTGTAGTATGTCATAATTAACTTCTCCATTATGGTTTAAGTCTCCATCGTCAGCAAAAACAGTTAAGACAGGATCACCTATAGCAATATTTTCAAAAACTGATTCAGTATAATTCGAAGCGATAAATTCAGGTTTATGGTTGTTAACATCTACTACAGAAACTGAAACTGTAAATGTTTCTTGTTTGGGTGGATTACCAAGATCCAATAAGGTGAATATAAGGTTATAGTCTGATATTAAAGCAGCATTTAATTGTCTTAAAAGAGTTACTTCATTTGTTTGTTGATTTAAAGAAAATATCTGAGCATCATCTCTCATGCTTATACGCACTTCCCCAAATAATCCATCATCATTATCTTTTGCAACTAACCTAAACACAGTTGCAAAAACAGGAAAACTTTCTGATACAGTATAAGAGTATGGCGGTTCTAAAAAAGGTGCATGTTCATTTATATTTTCAACTTTGATAGTAACTGTAGTAAAGGCAACAAATTGATCAATTGCATTGTCTTTAACAGCAACTATTAAACTGTATTCACGTAATACTTCATAATCAAGATTCTGTTTCAAGCTTAACTCTCCAGAGTCCACATTTATTGCAACTGGAAGTTGGTTTTCCCTTAGAATTGTGTACGAAATTGTGTTAAAATTCAGATTTTTATCTATTACAGAGACTTGACCAAATACTTGTTGAAGAGGGAAGTTTTCCAAAAGGATGAAATTATATTCGCTTTGATTAAATTCTTGAGCATTGTTATTTGCATTTATAACTGTTATGTTAAGAAAATACAAAGTCTCTGCTCTGTTTCCTGCTGAATCTATCACTTCAATATTTAATGGATACCAAGACTTTACTTTTGCATCTAATGGAGAGGTTACAATGATACTGCCTGTTTTATCAAATGAAGTAATAATAAACGTATTGTCAGGTACTCCAACGAATGAAAACGTCAATTCTCCAATATTGTCAGGATCTTCCCCATGAATGGTTGCAACTACAGTTGATATTGGCACATCCTCCTTAATAGTCAAGAAATGAACTGCTGGCTCAATGAAATACGGTTTTTCGTCGTTAACATTTCTTATAGTGACTAGAACCAATGTTTCTGCAACACTAACTCCATCACTAGCTTCTATTTGAATGTTATACTTTGTATTTTCCTCAAAATTAAATCTAATACGTGATGACAACACTCCAGTCTGAGTATTCAAATGAAACCTGATATTATCAGATGAGTTTAAAAAACGAAAACTTATTTCTTTTCCAGTTACGGTTGTTTGCAATTGAATTAAACTAGCAGGAGCTGAATTTTCGATAATAAAAACTTCATAAAACGATGATGAAAATTGTACTACCTGATTAGCAATATCAAGAACATCAATTTGTACGTTAGTAAGATCAGGTTGGTTATTGAAATCTCCATTGTTGACAGAAACTGTTAACATGTACTGATTTATTCTTGTAAAATCTAAAACACCATTAACGGTAATCTCTCCAGAATCTGAATTAATTTTGAATGCACCAGCAATATTTCCAGAAGTTATCTCAAAGAAAAAATTAAATGGGCCATCTTCATCTATTGCAAAGAGTGCAATAACCGGAACACCAATGTCTGCATCCTCATTGATTATAGCTTTATAATTGTTACTGGTGAAGAGAGGTGATATGTCATCAACGTTTAGTACATGGATGGGGATGGCAATTGTGTTACTTAATGATCCTGGATTTTGATTATCAATATAAGTATCATATGCCATCACCACTATCACATATCGTTTTCGCTTTTCAAAATCAAGCAATCCATTTAATGTTAATTCACCAGTTCTATCATCAATAAGAAAGAGATCCCCTATATCTTTATTTAAGAGTTTGTAATACACATTGCCATATATTCCACGATCACCATCTATAGCAGAAATATTATCAATGTGAGTTCCAATGCCTGCATTTTCATAAATGGTGATATTAGCATTGATGAATTGAATTTCTGGTCTATTATCATTTACATTGATAACATTGACCACATAAATCTGATTAGCTGCATGTTGGCCATCACTTGATTGTATTATAACCTCGTATCGATCCACTGATTCATAATCAAGCTTGAAACGTAAAAATACTTCTGCCGTAAGTGGGTCAATTAAAAATGGATTACCATCACTGATGATTGAATAAAATATCGTGCTGCTATCAGGATCAACTGCTGATACAGTGAACACCTTAGAATTAACCAAAACATCTTCTTTTATTTCGTACTGAAATGGATCAAGAAATACTGGAGGTTCATCATCGACATCTGCAACAACAACATAAACTAAAATAGTAGCATGCGAAAGTGAAGTTGATCCTTCTGCTTTAACTAAAATTTGATATTCTCGTATTTGTTCATAATCTAATACTGTATTTAAAATCAACATAAGGGGATTTGAATGTTCAATAATAAAATGAGGTGGCGATGTTTGGTTTGTATCTATAACTGAGTATGTGATAAAGTTGTTAGGTTCTGCGTCAGGTAAATTGATATTTCCAATTACATATCCCGTGCTCTTATCTTCAGGCACATTGAATGTGTAAATTGATTTATCAAATACAATTGGGTTATCAATAATATTTTCTACAATCACTGTTAGGGTAGCAAAATCGATTTTTCCTGCAACATCAATCAAAGAAACAGTTAGATCATAAGACTGTTGCACTTCAAAGTTTAATTCTTTAAGTAAAACAACAGCTCCGCTCATTCCATTTTTAAGTACACCAAATGTATTAGTATTGTCTATAATTTCATACCGTAATGACGATAAATCAGCATCAAAACCATCATATAATGCCACGATTGTTCCAATTGCAATATTTTCTTTTAAAGTAACCGTTTGTGACGCTGGAGATATAACTGGAATGTTATCATCAACAGGTTGCACTATGATTAGAACACTTGCAGTAGTGTTTAGACAGTTATTGCTTCTTGCATTTACTTGAATATTTACGAATTGTATCTTTTCAAAATCTAGTTGATTTTGCAGTATCAGTGTTCCCGTGTTGGTGCCTATGTCAAGGTACTCATTATCATTTATGCTATATTCTATTGCGTTATTCGTACCATCTCTATCAAAAGCATGTAATGTATCTATAACAAATGGTACTGTTTCACTTTCAATGATGTTATATTCGTAATAACTTAATTCAAATACAGGACAAAATTCATTTTGGTCAACTATTTGAATGTTTATAGTTGCAGGAATCCTAGACACTTGTCCAAATAAATCTACAGCTTTGATTTTAAGGTTATAGTTAGTTGTATTCTCAAAATTCAATGCTTTGGTAGTAATAACATCACCATTCGAATTTGCCACAAACTGACTATATTCATCTCCGGAGAATATTTCATAGGTGACAACGCCAAAATCTCCAGAATCAACATCAATAGCAATCACACTTACCACTTTAAAACCAATTGGAACGTTTTCAGCAACATCAATGTTATGTATTTGTTTTAAAAATACTGGCACGTTATCATTAGCATCCAGTATTGCTATATCACATTTTACCGTTGCAGATCGTTTTGGAACACCAGTAATATGAATAGCTTGAACAAAAAATGAATAATTTCTCTCAGTTTCAAAATCTGCCTTACGTAGCAAACTTATCTCGCCCGAAGTTGAATTAATCTTAAATGGAAGAAATGGATCACTGATTATGCTGTACTCAATTGACCTTACATTGTTTGATGGAGCCATCGAACTAACGCTTGCTTTTTGAAATGTTCTATCATTAGAAAGTTGCAACTGATTAGCAGCCGTGTATGCTTGCACTTGAAGTATAATACTTCCTACTACAGTATCTTCATTAACATCAGCAGTATAGTGAGATTGGTCAAATGTGGGGAAACGATCATTAGATAGTTTAAAAACATTTATGGTCACGTAGGTTGGATTGAGTTGTGGATTGTAAAATATAATTGTTAATATCCAAGATTGAAGTGTTGAATTTATTAAAGGTGTGGTTAATGTTAGTCTGAATATTTGTTGATCAAGGGCTCTCATAGTAAACAAGTTTTCAACATCACCTAAATTAAATAAAGATTTTAGAACATCTTAAGCTGGTGGTATAAATCTTGCATGTAACGGGTGGGGTGGAAAAATTCTACATGAAAAAGCCGGTTTCCATTCAGTGTATAATTTCCATGCGGACAGCTTTTTTCCGCTTGAAAGGTGAAAAATTTCAACTTTCAAGAGTGCATGCCGAACTCTCGACCAATCTAACTTGAATATGCGTGGTAAAAACTGCCCATGTAGAAATATATGCTGAATGGAAACCAGGCTTAAGGGGTAAAGATTAGATGTACGTTTTTCCCAAACATGAAATGAAGTTAGCATCTTCAGCTGTAAAATTGTCTAAGGTATTTTGGTGGCATACATTTTCCATGAGGAGGGCGATCTAACTTCGGGACTATTAATACTGGAGCAGTTAAACTTAGCAGGATTATAGCACAAGATTTTTTCCAAGTATATATATTTTTTTGCTGAAGTCAGCATTTTTTGTTAAGACTTCATCAGAATATTCAATAGACTATTTTTTCTAAAAAAGTTATATTCAAAAGTAAATAAAAAAATGATTTAAACTCTTTGTAAATTGATTGTGAGAGGTATAACAAAGCTCTCTGATAGAGTTTCAAGAATTAGTGTCATGCACATATACACTAATGATACACATACACACACACTAATGATGCTTGCAACATGTACAATGTAAGAGAAATGAATATTGTGTTTTATGGCAATTACGATTTCAATTTTTCTAAATTTAATCGGGCAAGGACTAAATAAATGGATGGCGCTGCTCATAATTTTTAGAGGAGGTGAGATATATTAGAAATATGAGATGAATATGCTGAAAAGAAATAGATGTGTATAGCATACAAATAGATCCTAATAGTTACATACATCAGTATATACATAGTTATTGCAAGGACACCTACATATAAAGAATGTAATTAAGAATTCTTACCACTATCAATTAAAGCAGAAGTAGTAGCTATAGTTCCAGTGTTATCATAAGAGGTTGCATTCAAAGTGATAACTTCACTTCCAACTATACTTTGGTCACTTAGGTAAATTGTGTATATAGTTGGGAAAATGTACGGAGATGTACCAGTCACTAAAATATATAATAATCAGTTTCTAATAGTCATATCTGTATTATTGCATTTCTTCTTAATACATTCCTCTAATGAATACACCCTCTAATAAATACACCCTCTACTTCTGTAATAGGAGAATTATAGTAGGAAAGTTCAGATAAAACTCATCAACAACAACAAACTAAGCAAAACACGATTTCGTGCCACTAATTGATGATGCAAAAATATATTTCATTTGGCTTAATGAAGATGAAGAAATAATAATACTAAAAACGAATTAAGAAAAATACATCCATATATTTTTGCTGGATTCTATACATGAAATATTTTGAATATAATAAAAGTCTCCCTCTTTTTAATGCCTCCCTCCTTTAAACACCTCTTCTAAAAGTGGTATACATAAATAAATGCCTAGGACAAATAATGGTATTCATTAAAAATATTACATTTTAACTTTTGTCTGCGGGTGATTAATTTTAGCAATTTGCTAAGCTTAAAAATATTTTAAATTAAAAATATTTGCTGGCATTTATTATCGCAAATGGAACATGTTCATAAACTTAAGGAATTATTTTGCAAGTTAATGCTTTTAATGTATTAATGCACCAAATAATTAATTTTCCAAGATTTTAGACCAGAAATTAACAACAATTGTTGCAATAAACATCTGAAGTTTCGTTTAATTCTTACCATGGGCATCGATTTATATATAAGTTTGTATGCATTGTTAGAAAAAATGTTAGTAAACTTACAATTGACAGGTTTCGTTGGTACAGGGAATCCAAGCAATTTGCAAGATTGTTAACCCTTTATTTTGCAGTAGGCACTTCTGCTAATACTACCAATTAAAGGCCGTTTTCCACTTTAGAAACTTTTCTGCTGAACGGAACGAAAATTACGCAAAAATAAATTATAGAGATACCATTAAGAAAAATTGACATTACACATCATGTGATGTCCATTTCTACCAATAGAATGTCTACAATTTCTTTTTACGTGCATGCATTTTCCAAAGTAGAAAAAGGCCTTTAGACCTTTGAATCATAACTGAAATTCAAATAAATCATACCAAGGCAAGGACCACTGTCACATATTTTAAGTTCTCGTTCTTCTGATGCAAATATACCACCACTAGATAATTCACAATCGGAATTTGAACAATATCGTGTACGAAAAGTAGTACCAGTTTCACAAGATGCACTGCATAAGG
>JAULBZ010001845.1:0-20500 GCA_032360805.1 Neoturris breviconis
GGTGAAGATTTTAAAATACATACATGTCACTTTGTGTAGTATATACCCTATCAAACAATGCTTCCATAGCCATCCATTTAACCGGTAGCCGACCCTAAAAAACAATAACCACTAATTTGACAAAAAAGTTTCCATGAACACAACGACTAAAATAACAATTCTACCAAAATACAAGTTACAAAAGTGTAATAAGTAAACCCAAGGATTGAAATAAACGCTAAAGTAAACAATATGGACAATATGGACATATATATATATATATATACATAATGGACATTGTTAAAGTTCATATTAAAAGAATACACCTTGAGTAGACTCTACTCGGTCTCATAAATCTATGGGTTTCTTTCCCACTTAAAACAAAGTCTGAAAATAACAGTTAAAAATCACCTATGGTGGAGTGTTAATCACCTATAGTGAAGTGCTTTTGAGCATAATTATTTTAAGCTTTTGTATCCAAAATCTATAATAAAAACCACCCCTTCATAGGTGGATGTCTGGCAGTTAAACTTAAACTCAAATTGACACTTAATACTTTCTAGACAATAAGCAAGTCTGAATACAATTATCATGTAGGAGTGTTTTTGAATATACTTTTTAACTGAAAACTATACTCAAAAACTCTCCTCCAGAGGTGATGTACGGAAGTTCTGCCCAGGCTTGATGAGAGTACAGTTTCTTACATCAGTGCATTTTCTGTAGTAATCTGTAACATGAATATCTCGTGCTAGTCCGAAGTCAGCAATTTTTACAACATGATCATCTGCCACTAGAACATTACGCGCTGCAATATCTCGATGAATACACTAAATAAATAAATAAAAATTCAGCTCATGAAATAAGTAGAAATGAAAAGCCTCAAATTACTGTGGGGTATTTTTTTTATGACAGTTTTCAGCATTAAAGCTGAAACTGTACTCAATAAGGACACAAATAATCACTGTGGAGAAATTTTTAGCTATGCTAAAAATCCCTCCTCCACAGTGATTATTTGCTCTTATTTCCAGTACTGCTGAACATTCCATTCCAAACAACATTTCTGATTTGATTTCAAGACTGAATATTCAGGTATAGAACTTTCTCTGTCATATTAATTAAAGACAACCTGTTATAATTTCAACAATATTTTCAATGTCATTTTGAAATTTATAATATTCCCATTGTGGTTGAAACAAGAGTATATAATGACTGTGGAGGAAGCATTTTTGAGTATAGCTGCTGAAACTATGCTCAAACTATACTCCACAGTAATTATTTACTTAAATTTCAATCACGGAGTTTGATTTTATAAGAAATACATTCATAATTTCATCTACTTGTTAACCATAAAAAATGCTATACAAACCTTTTGAGATGCTAAATATTCCATTCCTTTAGCAACTTGTAGGCAAAAAGAAGTGAGATTTCGTAGTGTCAAAATTTCAATTGGAGGCGGTCTTGGTGGTAAAACAGGTCTGCGTTCTTTTAAGAATGTGCGTAAATTACCAAATTGACAGAATTCAACAATCATACAAAGTTCGCCTATTTGAAAAGCAAAATAATAATAATTATATATGCAGATGTTGCAGAAACATTACCTTCACCCTATTTCAACGGGGATGGGGGGATGGGGAGGGGTTAATATCGTTTGAACCACTAAAGCAATAGTATTGAAAGTTTGAGACATTTCCAACTATCTATAAGACGCAAATAGTGAAAATTCCAGCTTGATTACATCAGCAAATCAAAAAATATAGTCATAAGCTGAGACTACATATTTCTACTGTGAGAAATCCCATATAAATCAACGATTCATTATTTTGTAATAACTTGTGTTTGAATAAAACTTATAACATAAGACTTAGCCAAGTTACTTAAAATATCGAAAAAAAGATTTCTGAAAGCTTTGGTCACATGACTAACCCGGTTTCCTCGATTTCTCCAAAATTTGGAATTTTGGACCAATAATTTTGGTATTTGACAATGCTTTTGTGAAAAACCGGGAAACTAATATTATACATGACAGTGTTTGAAATAAGAACAAATAATAACTGTGGATGGAGCTTTATGGCCTGAAACTACGCTCAAAAATCTTCCACAGTGATTATTTTTGTTTTTATTTCAAACACTGCATGTAAAAAAGTACTGAGTGAAATATGTTATTATTGATTGGATTCTTTTTACTGAAGCTGAGAGATTTGTCATTCTGAAACTTTCTCCTCCACCAGCACTTATTTTAAGCCCTGCTAAAGAAATCAATCAATTGCAAGTTCATTGTAACAATGTCTTTTATCAGTGGTTGTAATAAGAGTAGATAATCACTGTGGAGGAGGGCTTTTTGAAGATATTCCATAGTGATTATTCGCTCTTATTTCAACCGCTCATAGATAGTATATTATTTTAACCCCATCGTTTCATAGACATCAGAAAATTATAGAAAATACCTTGCTGTGTTGAAACGCCAAGTAAATTTATTATATTATTATGTTTTTTCATGCTCTTCATAACTTCAATTTCGGAGAGAAGGTCTTTTAAATCTTGTTCAGTAGCATTATCTAAAATAAATGTTTATAAACATATCTAAGAAATGGTGTCAACCAACTTGCAAACTTAAAATAAGAACGAAGAATCACTTTAGAGGCTTGAAGGCTCAAAAACTGTTCCTCAATAGTGTTGCAATTGTTTTAAGCTCAATGTAGATTTTACTTACATCACTGAGAAATAACACACAATAAACACTAAATTCATTATTCTAAGCATTGAGAGATATGCAAATCATAGTTCCAATACTTTTCGAATAAAAGTATAGCTATTTTTTAGAAGGGCAGGTTTTAATGCTATTAATTTGTCTAACCATCATAAAAAAAATAATAAAAAGATAAAGCTGTGTACATTTAAGTGTCTTGACTGCAACAGTGAGTGGAGCAGGATGACTCTGTAGCGCATGTACTGTAGCCAGCATAACTCGTCCAAATGCGCCTTCACCAAGTAAACCTTTAAATTCAATGTTTTCATAAGGTAGTTCCCAATCTGGGTCAAGTGGTAGCGCATGGTATATGTATTCTTTTTCAGTTTGACATGAAGATAATCTGCCAGAACTAAAATGTCTCTTATTCATTGGACCATCTGATATGGATGTAAAAGTTCCATTTTTGTCAGTTAAATTCAGTGTTACATTGGGTTTTGAAGTAAACAAACTGTCATTATTATTTAAATGTTTCTTCGATCGACGAAACCAGAAATAAATTGCAAAGGGCATTGCCAACACAAGAATTCCAACTGCAGTAGCTAATGTAATAAAGATGACTGATGATGACCAAGACTCCTCTGATTTTGAATTTGTTAGTTTCGCCGGAGTTGCTAGAAAAGAAAAGAAATATTAAAAAATCATCAGTAGACATAATATCTACTTTAGAAAGGTACATCTTAAAGATGAACGATTATTTCCAAACTCATGCTCAAAAACAGGTTGTCATTCAATAAAACTAAGTATTAAGTAAGTTCTCCTTCTAATGCCCATCACCCCATTAAATACTCTAAAGTCAAAAGAATCCTGAGGAATAAATGAATGCAAATATATGGCATTGTTAACTATATCAATGAAAGTATAAGTAGTATACGAAATAAAAATAAAAACAATCAGTTACCTATAGTAGGTAGTTTCTTTTCAATAGTGAATTGATACAGATCAAATCCAATAATATTACCAGCCATTATAGAGTAAGTACCATAATCTTTTTTTGAAATATTTCGAAAGTAAAATTCAAGTTGTCGCTTCTCAGCATGAGAACTCCTACCATCATTCATCATTTTGTACAGACGAGGTGTCTGCATAACTCTAAGCGCAGCTTTGTATGTTTTATTTGAACCATTTGTATCATTGACTGTGACATTATAATGGTAAATTAGTTGAAAATGAGATGAACCAAAAGATATTACTGAAACAATAACTGTGACATTGCTTCCAGGATAAGCTGAAAATATCTTTGTTTTATCTTTATCAGAAAAATATGGTGCACTGATTTTCCTCTCTAAAAAGTATTATTATTATTCTTTAAAGCTACGTTTACAGGCTACAATTAATCGAGCCAGTTTTGTCTACCACCTTGAAAAATTGGCTACAATTCTGAAAAATAAGTACCTTTTCTACAGATTTTTCCGAATCATAGCTGATTCAAGATGGTAGACAAAATCAGCCGAATTAATTGTAGTGTACAAACAGCTTAAGTACTTAAGTAAGTTAGCTAACTGAAGTTGGGGATGACTCTTCTTTTGTTAGCTAGGGGTAGGGGGGGTACCACTCCTTCCCAGATCAAGTTGACCTCTTACATCAACATGCTAGTATTCATCCTGAAAGAATGTCAAAAAGGTATTAATTTGACATCTAAAAGCCAAAACAATGCCTTTTCGATGTTGCCTATATGCCACATGTCTCTTTATACTCCATAGTTGCGATAAATGTAGCAATCAAATCAAAAGTATGGGAATGTGGATATAGGAAAATAGGTATTATCATTTAATTGGAATAGTATGGCTAGCCAATTGGACACTTACTTGTATTTTTTGAGTGATTTAAAAACAGATTCCATCAAAGAAGATGATTGATAATAAATAATGTACAATTATCACATAAAATGCTTAATTTACCCCTGTGCTTGAAATAGGAACAGATAATCACTGTGGAGGAGTGATACTTAGCCGAATCTATGCTCAGAGAGTGTACTTCCACAGTTCTTATTTTGCAGACTGTATACCTTGCGGATCAACTTCAAAGGTATGTCTTGCTTCTCCATATCTGTTCTGCACAAAACAAGTGTACATTCCTGCGTCAGTTGGAAGTAAAGCCTTCAATTTTATTATCTGTTGATCTTCTAAAAATTCATAACCATATTTTCCTCTCCTAGGATTAATCTCCAAAGCTTGACCATTTTTAAACCTATTAGCATAAAAAAAAAGTTGAAATGGTATACGAATAGTGCCAATCTATCATGAGTTTTAGGAGGTAGAAGACAAAATTTATCAAAAGGCATCGCAATATCTGCTACTGAAAACTGCAATGTAAATAGACAAATTTATCAAAAAGCATTGGAACATCTGCTACTGGAAACAGCAATGTAAATGCAAGTAAGTCGTCAAAAAGAAAAAAATCAAAAGTACAGTATTGAAAGTATCTCAGCAAACTAATTTTTTTTTCAATTTCTTTTACCATATGGCAGGGTTATATCAAAAAATATGGGGTAATATTAGGACCATCATCTAATAAAGAACTTACCATGTTATGTTTATTGGCCTGGCACCAGTGACTGAACAATCAATTAATATATTATTCATAACAATGTCCACCAATGCGTTTTCAGTCTTGATAAGTACTGGATATTGAACTGTATGAAAACAAATATATAATATAGAAATTTAGTATTCAAAAACCAAAAATGGAACTACAATACATGATTCTTCAAAAGAAAAAAAATCTGATTAAAAAAAACATGACGACTTCATGTGTGAAGTGTTGATATAAGCATAAAATAACTATGTCAAAGTATTCTGCAATGATGGATTATAATCGCATCAAGTTTCATGAAGTTAGTATTAGTCATCTCAAAGTCATCATGTACCCCTCCCCCGGATGTTTTATCAACCTTAAAAAACTCAGTCCGCTTTGGGTTAAAATGCTAAAATTGAAGAAAATAAAGAAATATGAAGATACACAAGAAACATGATTCCGTACAAGTAAAAAAACATTAAAACTTACCATTACTAGTATTTGATTTAGCTAAATATAAATAAAATAATAAAATCATTATTGAAGTTGGAAAAAGCGTGAAAACCCTGTAGAAAAGAGAGAACAATGATGTTTCCTAGAACATTGTACTATAATGCTAGGCTTCCACTATGCGCTTAGAGCATGCATAATTTTTGGCACACTCTAATTAAGCACGCTCTAAGCGTGTAAGTGGAAACGTCAAGAAAATCTAAAGTGACCTGTTAGGCGCCATTTAAGCTTTTTTCTTATCCAATCGTGCTATGCACTGTCATTCAAAAGTGCGCATCGTGGGGAGGTACTTCTCAACATTATCTTATATGCTCTTGGCTCAGCATCCTAACCCATTTCCCCAAATTAATTACTCACTTGTGCTCGCGCTGCTTAGTAATCGTTATAGATGGTTCAAAATACATTTCGCTCATTAAATTTATTGTGTTATCACTCAGGAACTCTAGCAATTAATCTATGTAAACGTAAACAATGAATTTAAAAGCAGCAGGGAGTTAACATGACAAAAATCTTGAGAGATGAATTATTCTCTATTCTAAAAAATGTTTCTTATCCAGAAACAATGCTTTCGTTTTCTCTGTTCGTTTTTCCTGTTGTCGCTTCTTTTTTGATATTAGCAGCGATAGAAAATCGGTTTTATATTCCAATAGATCTAAAGTCCCTTTTGCATCTTTCAAAAAGCAGCCATTATAAAAGGTTACTCTGAGAAAAACATTCGATAATATTTGGATGCTAAAAAAGGCCCTAAAATAAAACTCATTTATTTGTAGTGAAAACGTACAATTTTAGCATTGAATTTGAAGTGAGTTTTAAGAGCATTTTTAAAGCACGTTCTAAAGTGTCAAGTGGAAACCGAGCTTAATAAGACATTTTATAACTTCCCAGGGGACAAAAATGTTCGACGTTGTTCTAGCATCTTTATTGCGGGCTTTGAACATGTTTTTGCCCACTGGGTTAAACATTAGGTTATAAATTTCATTTCATTTCAAACGTAATGTCAATAGAAATCTACAATGACGTGCAATGTTATCGTAATATTAAATTATCATTGCATGCCATCATACCCATAAATTACTGTAGATGTGTGATTTATAGCACACCACTTAAATATTCTTGTTGAAAGCATTGTCTATGCTTAGTGGTCAAAATAAGAGTTAATCTGCTCAAAAATCACTCCAGCATAGAGACTTTGCTATTATTTGACAATTGTATGTTTAAGAACTTTGAGAAATAATTTTTATCCGAGTAAACTGTATCCATATATGGTTGTAAGCAAAATTTGCTTCTTCTTTGGAAGAATAGATAGTTGTCTTAGAAGCCATCTCTAAAATTCGTTTCAAAAAGCAGATATTGGACCTTATGGCTTTAAAGTAGTCAAAATCAATGAATTTGAGAAATATTAATCTACAATAAAAAGTGTTAAGTCACTGAGCTTGCAATTTCGGGACGAAGAAACCAATCAATTGCAAGATCATTGATTCAGCACGCTTCTCCATTTGTAATTTAGATCTACCTTCTACTTCCAGTTGATACGTTATTTCACGCCTT
This sequence comes from Neoturris breviconis, assembly GCA_032360805.1. Taxonomy (NCBI): domain Eukaryota; kingdom Metazoa; phylum Cnidaria; class Hydrozoa; order Anthoathecata; family Pandeidae; genus Neoturris; species Neoturris breviconis. The sequence continues at coordinate 7,301 of JAULBZ010001845.1, forward strand.
CCAATATCATTTGTAACACTGCATGTATACCAACCAGAATCTTTTTCAGTTACTCTTTTGATACGAAAAAATTTACAATATTTGACCTTTGTATTTCTAAAATTTGATTTGATTTCTTGTCCATTATGTAGCCATTTATATGAGCGTGTGTAGTGCTTAGATACCAGACATTTAAACTTGACAGCTTCGCCATGTTTAACATGTTTAAATGTGATTTTATCTTTAATAATGTGAGGAGCTAGAAGAAACAATAATTTATTGATAAGGTTGATATCCTTTAGACAAAAAAATCACCACAAAAGCAAAAATAAAACATTTTATTGGTAGAACTTTTCCACCAGTGGATATCAACTTATTTATGTATCCTTTCCGATGGCTTTTTAGAATGGGTGAGATATTGGTGTAGAAAATAACATTTTGAATCGTACATGAATATATTAAATATTTAATATACAATTACAACCAAAACTATCTTTTTCAAGTATAATAGGTTTTTTTACCATCAACCTGACATAACATGTAAGGTTTTCAACAAAGTATTTGAAACCAACACCCTCAATGTTGGTTCTCAAACAAAAACATGGAACTAAATACAACACAGAAGTTTCATTAAATTTATGCACATGCCTGTAGTTTAGTAATTATTCTATTTCGACATAAATACTAATTTTGTTTGATCTTTTGCAAATTTAACAGAAATATACCTTTAATAGGAGGAATATCAAATGTTCTTTCAACATTTCTTTCATTGTATAAACTAAAGATTTCACATTTATATTGGCCAGCATCTTTTGGTTTGAATTTTTCTATTTTCATTATTGATCTTGCCTTTGAAAATCTTTCTTGTGGATCACGATTATATGCTGACATAAGAATACCATCTCTAAACCTAAAACAGTTTGCAATATGAATCAGGGTCATGCATGAATTCCAGGGCCAATAAATACTGTACTGTACATATATAAATAGTAAAAAGAACGGTGTTATGTCAATGAAGATAATGCATTAATTAGTTACTTCATGATCTACGGACCTAGTCTATGTAATTACGCCCTAGTATATATAACAATTATTGCTGGCCAGATAAGGCGAAAACCAGTTTGACCACTGATCTCATCTTTAGATTAGTCTATAAGCAACCACAACGTTACAAAAACCTGTATGGAGAGATCTCAAAATAATGCTATTTTTTGTTCTGCATCGTAACATTTCATTTTAAGAAATTGCGGTGCAACAAGAATAAACACAAGGGTATAGAAAAAGTATAAGTCACTGATCTTAGAATTAATTTCCTCCAGAAAGAAGCATTAATGCTTATTAACGTACCAGGTTATCCTGCTGGTGTTTGATGTTGTACTGAACGAACAGTCAAATATTTGCACATTACCCTTCTTATACATATGTAATGTTTTATTGTTGACACCAAATTTCATATCTATAATGTCAAGAAAATAATAGTGTAAATAAAGCCAAATGTAATATAAAAGTTTAGCAAATGGCTCTTTAGCACTTCAAAAAAATAATTTACAAAGAAAAGTACTGATATACATAGCAATTTTGCAATGGCATGTTTGAGCAAAGGTCAATGCATAGAATAGAAGAATGTTTTCTTTATTCAATTGATGAAGGGGGAAGAGTTATAGTGATGGGTGATTTCATTTTTCTTATTATTGTTCATGTTTCAAAGGATCCCTTTGTGATCTTGAAAGACTACATTATAGAACCATAATTATAACAAGAAACAACAACGAACATTTTAAAATAAATTCACAATTTGAACACAAATAAACTATTGTGTTGGAGAGATCACTCAGAGCACAGAGTTTATAATTTTAAAACATGGATAAAAGTTGTCTTGACATTTAATAGGATATTTCATACAGCTATTCATTTCAGGGAGATTAACTAAAAATGGTTATTTCCTCTCTATAGAAGTAAATAAACAGCATCAAAGAGGTCAGGAGAATAATGTTAGTAGATATTTTATATAAATACAGGAAATTTGAAATTTTATAACCTTTCCTGAATGTTGAATAGAATTATGATATCAAAGGATGTAGGTTGTTTGAATTAACACAGCTGTTCTGAATACATCTTTCCCTTTTAGCTGATATAGGATTATCAATTTGGAAAAGGAAACAAAAAAACAAGATCTTCATAAAAATAGATGTTAAGCCACCTAATATAGTTGACACAAACTCGTGCAAGACTAACTTTTGCAATATATAATGCCTGTCAAAATATCTGTCACAAATATGGAATCAACTCAAAGCTTATCAAAAATTATATACTGGTTTAATAGAAATAATTTGGCTAAATGATTTTTTTTTTAAAACTCAAAATTCATGTCAAACTTGGCATTCTTTGTTCTTCTAAATTTGAACCTCAAAATGCCCTAAAACTGTTCTAGATTTTATTAGATAAAGGAAATAATATCGTGAACATTCACTTTATAATTCTAAATTTGTTGAATGTGATGACAAAAATAAGAAGATAAAAGTCGTTGTAAAGGAGTGATTTTTAAACAATATTTGAAGATTTGTAGTCTTCTTCACAGCCATTATTTGCTCTTGTTTAAGACACTGGTATGTACATAACATTATGGAAATTCAAAATCATCTTTGCCAAAATCTTATGTTTTGCTACAGTTAGGTGGGTTTAAAAAGCTAAACGTTATCAATATCAGTAGATACAGGAAACTGTTGCACATCACCTAGCTGTGGTGGAGTGTTTTTTGAATATATAGTCTAAAATACTTCTCCACAGGTGATGTCTGGCAGTTAATGTCACACTTGAAAGATTCTGTCATTTTTTTTTAAAAAAAGCACACAATTAGATGATTGACAAAATATCATTTTTCAGGAATATTAAGTTATTTCTGATCACCATACAAGGTGGGCTAATCATGGTTTCACATTTGCGATATCATACATTCCTGTTCATAAAGAAACTATTATTGAACATAGTAACAAACATCGCAGTATCATACCACACATCATTCAAATCAGCATAACAAAGTAAAAAACTAAACCACTTGCAACGTAAGGTAACGCATAAAAAAAAATATATAGTTGACCTCACTAACGTCAGTAAGGTTAAGAAACATGTTAAAATAGCTTGTCCAAAACTATTAGTAATTTGTGTGTCATTTCAAAATTTTGTCCCAAAAACAATGTAGCTGTCAGTAATCACTGTGGAGGATAGATTTTTCAGAACATTTTCAGCAAAATGGCTGAATATATTCTAATACATCTCTCCTCCACAGTGATGACTGGCAAGTTATTCTAACCCCTAAGGTAGTAGAATTAAAGAAACTACATTTGACTAGAATCAAAATACACATATTTTCTTTTATAAGAAACTTACTACTATTGCCTGTATAAAATCAAGAAAGTTACGCTTAGAATCCGGAGGTTCCCGGTTCAATATCATGCTCAGACAAAACTTTTGAGCCACGTCTCTGGAAGTACTGCCACCTACCTGTTCCCCTTTATAGTGGGTCCTGCCTTGTTTCGGGGTCAATAGAGTAGGTTAAGGGTTGTATCACCCGTCATGTGACTGATTAAGACCTGTAGAGGATAAAAAAAATGTAAACCCTCTCTTAGTAGTGGCCTCGGCCTTGACAGGGGGGAATGATTTAAAAAAAAAAATCTTTAAAAGTGTAAGTAATCAAATAAGAAACTTCATAAGAAACTTTTGGTGCTAACATTTTGAAAAAATTAAGAAACTTTGAATGCTAAGGCCTGTATTTGGTTTCTTCTAACACAAAGCTTGTATACCAAATGGTACTATATTCTAAAAAACTTGCAAGAGATTATTTTTTCATTTGTAAGATCGTTCAATAATCTTCTCTGTAAAATTTATTTTTAACACCTACGTTGCAATTTTGATGTTTATACAAACTGTAATCTGCTACATCAAACCGCCAATAACTTTTGACACATTTAAAGCTTTATTTATTAAATGTATATAAAAAGTGAAATACTAGCGTAATGCTTGTAACATTCAAGAGAAGTTATATAAACATTAGAATTATTATCAGTATAAAGTAACAATTTTTAACAATCAGAAAATAATAACTTGCAACATAATCGAAATTGTGTTATATTTTTGTTTGTATTGTCATGTGATATTTATAATAAAGAGTTTATTACTAAGGGCAATAATATTAGCATAAGGGCATTTAGGGTTCCATACATTTATACATCTCTGTGGAAAAGTGTGTTAGTTGTTTTAGGCATCGTAATTGAAACAGCAACAAAATTATACTCCTCCTGCTTATGTGTAGTTATAGTATTCAAAACTTAAAAACAATGACAGTGTCAACAGAAACTATTTCTGTAATGTAACATAAACTATTTCTGTGATGAAGCTTACATTGTTTACACTATCTAGTTTTTATGATATAATAATATCATTATATTGCTGTATATGTAGAATAATGAACCTACTTCCGATCTCATAGTGTGGAGACAAGATTAACACTTGAGTAAGGAGACATAATAGATTGGCTAAGAGAAACATGATAAGACTTGAAGAACAAAGACAAAAACGAAATAGCGAAAGTTTTTTTAATTAGTCGATGATTATATTATACTATGAACACTTCAAATAATGGAAGTCCTCAATTTGAAATTTTTAATTACCGGCAGTATTCGAAAACAAGAGCTCCATTTATCAATTTCTTATACAGAAACAAACAGGATGATTAAAAATAACTCTCAGACATCAACTGTGGAGGAGAATTTTGTATAGCCAAATAATATAATCAGAAAACACTCCTCCACAGGTGATTGCCAACAAACAGTGGTATTCACTTTTGCAAGCATATTATTTATAAACTGTGGACTTTGAACAAGTACAAAAATATTAAGAATTATTTTCCATTCACTACATTGCATTAAGTACATATCATGTCAACATACACCTATAATCTTATTTAGAGTTTAAATTCAATTGAATATTATACTCATAACTCCAAAACCACTCATTTTATTTTTGTTTTGAGTGCTTAACTAAAAAAATATGTTTTTAAAAAATTTAAGAAAAACGGTAGAAAAATTATTGGCATGTACAAATAAATTAAATATGTGAAATGATTAAAAATAATATGAAGTCATTGTAGTCTTAACTAAAAATATAACATGGTATTAATGTAATCTACAGCAGGCTTGAGATAAAAATAATCTAAAACCCTTTATATAGAGAAAATAAGCCGAACTTTAAGATGGTAAATGGATTTAGGCAACCTTATCCTCTATAGCAATAAGATAATAATAATATATCCCTTATAACCGTTTTAGCAAGTTTTTCTAAATAGCAGGAAAATTAACTTGTTCAAAGTCGGCAGTAAAGATACTAGAACAATGTTGTAGACTCAGTCTTTAATGATGACTTTGAAAAAGCTTTTACCCACTGAGATAACATTAGGAACTGTCTCAAAACTGAGAAGAGTACTGAGTGAATAATCTTGCAATGGATTGCTATCTTCGTACCGAAGAAACCAATCCATTGCAAGCTCATTGAGAAGGGATCAGACACTTCCACACGGATTCATTCTTGTTGATTTTCTCAATTTTAGTTGATTTAACCCTTACAAAAAAGTTGGTTTCGGGCGAAATTTTGAGATGGTCCCTTAGGGAACATCCCAATATTATGTGTCAACAAAAATTAAATTTTTACAAAAGAGTGTTATGCCAACAAGCTTGCAATGGATTGGTTTCTTCGAGATTGGTTTCTTCACTACTCAGCCAAATAATTGTATATTAAAATATCTTTAATATTTGAAGAATGGAAAACAAAATAAACAAACATACCACACCCTATATAAATGCAATTAAAAACGGAAATATGAATGAAGTGGTAGAAAGAAGAGCAAATGATTACTGTGAAGGAGTTATTTTTGAGTATATTTATGAGAAATCTTTTTATGAGAACAGTCTTTTGTTCTGTCACTTTTCTCTAGTTGATAAAATGCACTTAGGCATATATGTTTATTTTCACGCTTGGACTAAAATGCCATCCCACCTAAACTTTCTTTTAATAAATCAGAAACGATAAACGGTAACAACTTGCAACTTTATAACTTTTATATATAAAAACATGTTTGAGAAATTTAGAGTTTCAGATCGCCAAACATTTGGCAAAAACATTGTATACTAAGGAAACCCAGAAAACAACCACAATGTGTTGATACTGTATGATAATGCAAGGTTATACAGTATTTATGATATATATGATATATCTTGATAACAATAATTCTCAAAGAAATTACATAGCTTTCAAAAATTGTCAACATTGTTGGTCATATTCGGTATTATGACCATTCCCATCCACAAGGATAAAAAGGTCCATGAGTTTAACAGGTTTAAAGTTTGAATAACCAAATAAAAAAGAGAATTAAATATTGATTAATTAAGTTTGTGGTATTCTGGCACAAACCAATAAGTAGATTATGAAGTGCAGCATTTGAAATAAGAGCAAATAATCACTGTGGAGAGAGGTTTTTTAGCATTGGTAAGCCTGAATCAGTACTAAAAAAACTCCTCCACAGTGATCATTTGCTGTTATTTGAAACACTGAAATAAACTGTTAGGTGAATGACAATTAACTTAATGCATTTTTAATGATTTCTCCTCATTATGAAAAACCTTTAATTACAATTTTAATAACAATATGGTGTTCAAATAGTCATGATTAAATACTTATATTATAAATTTGTCATCATCTAATTGTTAATTGCATGGTATATGACAAAGAAAAGGAAACTAAGATATTTTGAGCTTATCATAAAATCTGTTTTTTAACAGAAGTAATTTGAGTTAGAAATATGTTTAACTTTTACTCATTTAACCTTATTAATTGGTGGTCTAAGTAATCACTGTGGAGAAGTGACATTTGAACTGTTTCAGGCTAAAAAGCCTAAAGTAATGCTTAAAACCCTCCTCCACAGTGATTAGTTGCTCTTATTTCGAACACTATAAATAATGTTTCCTGGAGGAAATTTGGCTATAAGCTTTATTTTAAAAAAACAGGGAGCGTATGCTAAGAATCAAAATTTTGAATCCTCTTTAGTAGTACGTCACTGTTAAAATCCAGGGGTGTGTTTGTACCATTCAACTAAATATCTATCACGCAATAATTATCTGGTTACTACTTTTCTCTATTTGTTTATATACCTAATTTATTACCGACTGAGAGCTGATTACCTGTACTTTTTATGCTTATTCAACCCTTGATTATATACCGTATTATTTCAAATAAAAATATTCCCTTCGTTTAACCTCCTTCGAATAAATGTTGCCTTATTTCAAATTTTTTATAAACAAATAATATGGTATATATAAAATTTATGTTCAGATCTCGGTGAAAGTTAATGAATGTCTCCCTCTTATAAATACCCTGTCTTGAACAAACGCCCTATTACAAATTAAAAAATTCAATAAATATTCCCCGGCTATTTCAAGGAGAATCTGAGAAGGATGTTTTAACAGTAGAAGTAGCCGGTCACTCAATTTTAAAATCATTAATTCGATGATGAGCTATCCTAAATGTCCCTCCTGCGCAGTGATTATTTTGATCACTGGTCCTTCAGAGGCATTATTTATGTTATTACAATACTACAGTATATAAGAGTAAACAAATTAAAAAAATGAAAGTTATGCATAATTAATGAGTTAAACACATACACAGAAAGATACCATATTAGATTTCATATGTACTCATGTTTCTGTTTCTGACAGTAAAAGGTTTTTGGCGTACAATAAGATATTCTAATAATTATATAAACAATAGCAGAATAGAAATATCTAACAAACAAACTCTACAAGGAAAAGTAAATTTTGAAGAGCAAATAATGAAAATTCTAAAATAACTAAGGATGAAAATAAAGATATCGTTCTTTAGAAAGTTTCTAAGAATAAATCTCCACAACAAAGACAAAGATGTATTTAATGACCACATATAGTCTAACAACATTATTTATCAGCAAATGCGAAGTTTAAATATTTGAGCTGATGTGCTCAAATTACTTCATGTAAGAAAATAAAGTTAAAAATATGAATTATAATATTTAATATACCTGATTTTACTCCGCAATATGAAAGAATAATCAAAACCACAATCATAAATAACACTACTTTGTCAGCCATCTTTTTCTGTAGTTCATTCAATTTGATCGTACTTAACTCCACAGAACATAAACATTCAATATATACTTCAAATTTGATATTGTTTTTGAATCAACTCACCATCACCACGTGTCTGAAGAATATTTTTAATTCCCTACAGTTTCAAAAAGATATAAGTAATATATATATATTCATGTGTTAAGAAAACTTTCCTCTGTGTGTAACCCACAAATCAATCTGTTAAATAAATTTTTGTCATAGATCGTTAGCATGTATAATTAAAATAATTAAAAGAATTCGTCATAAAAGCATTAGTTCTTATCAATGCGAATTTTATATAGTATTACTTTTCTCTTGATCAGATTAAATCAGCCGCGTGTTAATCGTTTTAACTATATTCACAAACGAATACTATAACTAGCTAGTACATAAAGGCATGCTATAAAATTTATAAAATATGAAATGAGATGCCAAGTTAGACACAATTGCTTTCTTCCGTTTTCTTCGTAAAAGAGGAAAATATTTTTGCATCTAACACACAAGAAAACATAGCTAAAGCTCCAACAAAGACACTTCTTTAATGTAACAACCGAAACAAAAATGATAATTTCCGGCTTCAACTTTCTTCGACTTCTTTCCGTCGTCCACATGTATTTGTTTTCTTTTCTGAAATCAAATCCATTGTAGCAACAGCGATAAAAAAACAAATGACACAACAAGTAATAATTGTTTGCCGAGTACATATTTTCGAGTTAAAAACATTCGAGTAAAAAACTTTTTTCGAGTAAAGGGGACGAGGCTGAAAGGCTACGTTGGACGGCTTGGTAGGCTGGAAGGCTACCGTATCTGCCTCGCAAGATTCTCTTTCTGTGACGAAATAAGGTTGGAAATCTAATCAATCAAGATTAATTATAATAGATTTCTGTGTAATATAATAATAATATAAAGCTGGAAAGCCACATTTTAAACAGGAAACCCCGCCAGTTTAGTTTACTGCAATCCATTAAATTTGTATATATATATAGTTATTTTAAGAAATGCATGAGCTTTTAATGTGGAAACAGCTGTAGGGGAAAGACGAATAGTAAATGTAGAATACATATCATTGCATAGACATTTGCTGTAGCAAATATTTACCCTGTAAATACGTCATTTCAACGCCTAGACTTCAAGAAAACATCAATTAGAACTCATATTGTCAAACAACTAGTGTCCATTCAATCAATATGCGCATTGAGGTCCTTAATTTGATGTTTTCAGTAATCACGTGACGTTTTTTCAGAGAAAAAAAGACGTAGTTTTGACATTAGAACGTCAACATAAAGAAGACGTTGTTTTGACGTTAGAAAGGCGACACATCATATTTTTTTACTCTGGAAAAACGTAACGTGTCGGCATGGTTATTTTGCAGTCGCGGTTACACCAATCTCTGTTCATTTTAGGAATAAATATCCTTTATTTATTTCCTAGAAGCTATGCCATGGTCACATCACATCGTGGTCAAGCTGCAGCGGTCCAGTGTTGTGATTATACCAAAAAAATGCAACGAGGAAGAACCTGGGACGAGATTTGAATTTGTTTGGAATTTGTTTCGAATATAAAGAAATTCTTATATCCTCTCGATACACGATTACCCAATGGCACGTGACACAACGTTAAAAAGACGTTATTTGCGTTGAAAAACCGTCACGTCCCAGAATTGTAATAAAATTTGTACTGTAGACACAGCATGGTAAAAGAATAACCTAATGACGTCAAAACACGGATTGCTGTGGTAGTTCACGATAAGACTTTAATTATAAAGATATAATGAATTGAAACACATCCGCTAGGTTATTTAGTAGATTTTACGTTAATAACAAATTCGTTCCCAGTAATGCTTGAATGAGTACGATTGTCAGTATCAAGTAAGGTAGCAAGGAGGTATCTTTTTTTAGATTTCCTTCTTGGTATTACCCAGCCGGCAAAAACCTGTTCAAAGTCAGCAAAATAACGTTAGAACAAAGAGTCAAGAAGCCCTGGGTAAGAGGCTGTTTTATATCGTTTTGCTTCTCTTCTTTTTCTGCTCTAAAGAAGGATATCTAAATATATATAGAAATATCTAAATATGCAATTTACACGGTTGAAAGCGACGTCACTTTCAACTAATGTAATGGCTTCATTTAGAATTCGCCTACAGTGGGGATCCGCCGTAAAGGGATTGTAAAAAGAAACAGAAAAACTGAAAGAAATGGTCCCTTTTACCGAAGAACAAAAATAAGAATAAAGAGTGAAACGACCTTTACATTTCTTCATTCGTCTACGCACAGAAACCTCAGTGAGTTGCTTTATACCACTTTACACCACTTCTTCTCATATATAAGATAGAGGCTTTGTTAAATGCACTGCATTTTCATTTATCATGATTTAACTCTACTCTGATGGTCACCCGTATTTGCAATATCTTAACAGTTACTCGTTTGTTATTCTTCTTATTTTTAGGGGGTAATAAACTTATTAATCCTTAAATATTAGCATTAAAGAAGTATAGCTAAGATAACAATCGGATGATTTTAGGCTCGTTAGTTTTCTTAAATATCCATGGATTAAAATCGACTTAGCTTTAAAATTAAGAAATGCCTATGTGCCTGGAAAACAGATTCCTGTCTTTGTTTCTACTTGCAGAACGGATAAGAAGCTTATGTTTTATAATTATGTAGCCTGAGTCTCAGTTCTTAGGAATTGGTTTTGATTCCTTGTTTTTTGATAAGGACTGGAACTTATGTAAATACTTATGTCAGCATGATGTCAGCAAGCCTTCAAAGTAACCAATCCATTGCAAGATCGTTAACTGTTTAATCATTCAAAATTCTTTAACCCTTCATTAGTATGGGATAGATCCCCTGAATTTTTAAAATTTTGCTGTGAAAGTAACATAACAAAGATAATTATTCAGGAGGTTATCATCATACTGCATCATACTTTTGTGACTTTTTGCCCCCTGAATCTTCTAATACCTTTCCATGAATTAACAAATTTCCGGGGGTACCCCACTATACTAACGAAGGGTTAAAGACCATCTATGAAATATTTTTGTACTATTAACGTCAGGAATATCACCTGGAAAACTGTACTTTAGAACACTCCTCCATACGATATATCCGAGCAGTTATTTTCAGCTTGAACAAATTTTACTTAAAATGAATCTGCAAAAAAAAATGCTGTAAACCCAGTAGGCAAAAAACTTGCTCAAAGTCTGCAGTAAAGAGGATAGAACAACGTTTTTAATGTTTTCTAGCGTCTTTACAGCGGACTTTAAGCAAGTTTTTATCCACTGCAAACATTATGTCAACGAGTTTACATAGCTGATTGGTTTCTTAATTTCGATAATTATTGATCAATCCATTAATTACTACACTTCTCAGTTTCGCTAATTAACGATCAATCAGTCTATACACACTTTATAATTATATTGGCGAGAAATTTTCCTTTTGATGTACTAATCGGCATTAATCACAAAGACTGTGAATTATGATTTTCACGACTGCTAAATTCCATATCGGCAAAAGAAGCGTACTATAAGATACTTACAATTGATTGGTTTCTTTGTATTGAAGAAACCAATCAATGGAAAGCTCGTTTAGTTTCTATTAATTCCCAGTATTTTTTTATGCAACAAAGAGTCAGTCAAATCAACCTCAAGATCAGAATTCGCGCCTTTTTAAAATTTATCAAAGAGAGAGGTTGCTAATAATAAGTTTAACTTTTTGCAAAACTTCTCATTGCCCAGTGAACAAAAACTTGTTCAAAGTCCGCAGTAAAGACGTTAGAACAACGTCGTTTGACGTCTTTACTGCCGACTTTGAGCAAGTTCTTGTCCACTAGGTATTATGTTAAACGTGAGAGAGATACCGTAATCATATAAGTGGTCATTAAAATTAAAAATATTATTCTAGCGTTTCCTTTTCCTGACGTTAATTATACCGCAAGATAAGTATGTTCCCATTAACTTCTTTAAAATGTTGCGAAAGCGTCTTCACTTCTTTGTCACTCTTTCACTTCTTTGTCACATTTTGCTCAAAGACTTTGAAGTGTTTAATATTTCTGACATGAAAAAAATGACGACATGAATTTATGTGAACACATGGGACCGTCAGTAAAAATCCGACATAATTATGATAATTATGCCGGATTAAGTTTAACAACTAGTTCGGTTTATAACTGGTTACACCTTTTAATTACACAATTGTGTAACCAGGAAAGGGTAAAACCACGTAAACGTCATCAAAACAACACAGTCTCTTCGATGTTCGTTAGACGTAGCGAGTGGTCTGCATTAATAGACATCAACCATGTGATACAGTCACTTTATCTCCCAATCTACTCTGCAGTATCAAATAGGAGCGGGGATGGGGGGAATTCTTCCAACTTTATTAAGTGAGGGGAGGGGGTTGGCAAATTTCTATAGTTACCAAATAAACATGATAACGATGATACTTTCTTATCGCTATCTCCGGGGTTTGTGTAGTAGGCAATTCTTAGGGACTACTCAAGGAAGTTTTCAATTTCTTTGGACTGCTCGATTAGTTAGTTTTTTTTAACGTGTGTATTTTAGCTTTCTAGAGAGTTGACTATTTTATGTTATTGTTGATCTCCTAAAAGTTAATAAGCGAGTGGGGAGGGGTATTTCCCCCCCTGATTATTCGATAGTGCAGTGAATCAATACTGATCATACTAAATAAGCTGATCCGTCATAAAATTATAAAATTAGAATTTGAATTTCTACTATCAAAATAAAATGCTTGTATTAATCCTTTCAAAGGTGTGATTAAATCTAATAATGGCGTAAATAATTTAGATACTAAATCAGTCATCACAAGCTTTCGAGTTGATCAACTAAATCTCTATTATGACGTTAGCAAGGCGTAACTCATGATTCCCTCCTAGTCTCTACTAAAGTAATAATTGAGTTCTCTAGTCATCGCTATCAATTCAGCTTATAAAAAACCTTTCAGAACATATCTTCTAGTATGTTTTCACTCATAAATTGATGTTCTAACATTCCATGCTCGTTTTTATAAGTAAACAACAA
>JAULBZ010001846.1:7322-20494 GCA_032360805.1 Neoturris breviconis
GTTTTTTTATGTATGAAAACGCGGAACAGAACCAAAATGTCTACATTTTTAGACCTTTTGGAATTTTTTTTTGTGTGATTTAGAAATTTTGGTGATTTTGTCATTTTTGTGCGATTTAGAGATACTTATGGAAAATGCGGAGTTTGTTAGATATTGTTATGAAAACGCGAAACAGAACCAAAATTTCTAAATGTGAAATATGAACAATAATGGCTACATTTAGAGTCATTTTAAATGTTTTTATGAAAACGCAGGATGTATCTAAACATTCTGACCTTATAAAACTTCCCCAAATTCGGGCAATTCAAATAGACAAGAAGCGCTGAAAGCGAGTTTGTTCTTATGACTGGGTACGACTGAAGCTCTGATTTGTAGGGAAAAGTGAGAGAAGTCAAGCGGATTGTCAGAAATTCAATTTCACTGATATTTATCGCTATGCAGTCAATACGCAGTTCAGACATATAAGACAAATTTCGAGGGTTTAATTTTAATGACGTATGACACATAGAAATATGTAATTTGAGATCATTTTATGTTGACATTGTTGCCACTGTTAACATACAAAACAAAATAAGCGGATGTAAACAATATATAATTCTTTGTTGTCATAAATGATAAACGTCAAGCAAGAAATCCAGTGGGTAAAAAGTTGTTCAAAGTCTGCAACAAAGACGCTAGAACAACATTTCCCCACTGGGTGTAGAGTAAGAGTTTGTGAGAGAGACTAATACGATTTCGTACATCCCCGTCTCCGTGACACGTTTCGTATAAGGGGCCAGTATTAGGTATTTCACACGTAATGGAAAATATAGCCTTGTTTTAAAATCGGAAACAAAATACATCTAAAAGACATCTTCTTGCGCAATAACAACAGTTCAAACTTTTTTTAGTAAAGACGATAAAACTAAAATCAAATACAGTAACAGTTCATGACAATTTTCCAAACACTAACATTATAATTTTATCTCAAATAATCGAGGTACATTTTGAACACGTGTGATGTGCAAGCAGTCTTTCACGTTGTAGTATAATTTACTAGAAGCTTACCATTCATGTATTCGACGTCAACGTCTAATAAACGTTAAAGACTTCATTTTGACGTCTAGACATGCTACCTAGTGGGTCAAACTTTTGTTCAAAGTCAGCAATAAAGACGCTAGAACATCTTTTGACGTTGTTCTAACGTCTTTACTGAGGACTTTGAATAATTTTTTGCCGTCTGGGTAGTTGTTTACAAATGTGAAAAAATTCCCCCTCGGCATACGTCATTTCAAGCAACATCGATTTGTCGTCCGTCTCATCGATGTTACTTTAGAATCGACGCCTGACGGATGTTCGCTAACTATAAGATTAGCATGGCTGTTTTTCAATCTACATGTAAAAACTTACGAACGTCAAGTAGACTTTTCTTAATGATATTTCATGCGGTAGCCAACTTAACTTTTTACTATTTGTAATTTAATATCGTCATGTGACATCACAAGTTTCTCAGAAATACTCATCACGCTTTAACACATTGATTTATTTACATTATGCTCCTTCGTGGAGACTTTTTAAAGCATGTGTGGATTAAAACGTGTAATAAACAAATTCGACCTTTAAACTTCTTTTTGGCGGCGGTGGAGTATTTATATAAAAAGACAGAAAGACTCCGGAGGCGAGGTTACCTAGCGGGTCAAAACTTGTTAAAAGTCCGCCGTAAAGACGCTAGAACAACGTCATCATCTTTACTGCGGACTTGGAACAAGTTTTTTTTTTCTAACTGTATAGTATTGAGCCTTGTTCTTTTTTGTTTATTTAGGTTAATTTTATTTTATTTCTGACTTAATAAACAGATACTGGATCTGTTATACGATACAAGAATTCTTAGAAATGATCATCAGATGATTCTTAGCCTATATTTATAGCCCTTCGCTCAATTCAAAGGGTCAAAATGGTAGGCTGATCCTATCTGGCAAAAAACCTGTTCAAAGTCAGCAAAATAACGTTAGAACAACGTTCTGTGAACGTTGTTCTAACGTTATTCTGCGGACTTTGAACAGGTTTTTGCCGGCTGGGATGATTCTGAACTTCTGTGAAATGTCACATGGTTTTTCGAAACTTCACCTTTCGGACGAGTTTCGTCGAGTTAAGCTTTTGAAATGGATTATTCTAAAATCATCAAACTCGTCTTAAACGTCAAAAACAACATGATTTTGACGTGTATACGAACAATGGACGTCTTTTTGACGGAAGTCAAGTGAAAGTGGTGTTTATTTTCCTGGGGACGCTACCAGACTGTAAACATAAAATTCACACATTTAATCCCAACTCATACTTTGATGGATAGAGACAGTTGATAAGTTTTGTATTATTTCGAGTTTATTGCTATCGAAAACATGGGTTTATTTCGTTTGTCCATAACTCATCATTTGTAGACTCGATAATTACTCGATAATTACTCGATGATTACGTCATAAGGTTGGTTTCCATCAGGTAGAATCTTCGTGCGAAAATCTAAAAAAAAAATATTTCAGAAATTGAAGTTACACTCCATGTTGACTGAAATAACAAGGTTAATATGATCAAAAATTATGTTATTCATACTTTCTTCTTATACTAAATAATCTACCATCGTGCAAAAATATTTTTGAGAACAATTTTAAGGCTTTGAGTCCACAAGGACTTTTTATGTATTATATTCTTTTTCTTCACATAACAGATTACAGAAATATCATTTCTGTATCATCAAATTCAACATGCTGTCCAACAAGCTCATCACCCTAGCACGGTCAAAAAGGGATCTTGTTAAGAGCATTTTGATTTAAAAAGGTTAAGAATATCAAGGCTTATAACAATCAGTTACGTTCTTATAAAAAAAAGCGTGTACCTGTAAAAACCGATAGCTACTGTTAACCTTGCGATGCACAAGACACCGATCGGAGTTACGTCGGAACGTTGTCGCAACGTTGTTCCGACGTCGTGTGCCCATTGGAAATATGCTTCCTTCTTGACATCTGATATCTTAATAACAATTAGAAAATATAAGAAAGACAATTAGGGCGTCTTTATATGGAGCCCAAGCTAAAACGATATTCCGTCTCATCCCTATTTCCGCAGTCATATCGGCAGATCATTTATATTGCAAGCGTGTTATCTCGCCTAACCGATATATTGCTTTATACATCCGAGATACCGGCTAGGCGACATGCATGGCTAAGGAAACGAAACGAAAGTTTATATCGAGTCCATGTAAACGGAAGAATGAGTTATGCCGGCAAGGCGAGTGATGTCGGCTGAGCGAAATATCATATAAAGAGGACCTTAGACTTTCGCCATATCGCTAATAACGATAAGCCTACGACGGCATAAAATCCGACCAAAGGGTTATCAAAACAAATATTGTCCGGGGTCCCTTTTTAAAATCTGATGGTAAAGCCGTCCTAGATTAAGACTAAAAGACGATGGTCGCGTCTCGACACTGTTGATTTGCTATCAAGTAAGTCAACTATCAATAGAGACTTTTAGAGGAATTATAGCGCACCCTGGTTGAAAACGTTGTTCTAGCGTCTTGGTTGCGAACTTTGAGCAGGTTTTTGCCTTGTGGGGAAGCTCTTGCATTGGCTCTTGAATGATTTATAGCGAAGTCATGACAGTGTTTGCAAGCCTGGGAAGGAGAAGATGGATGCAATTATCCGAAAATTTTACTTTTGGAGAAAAAATAATAACACTAGACAGGAAGATAATGTCAATGATGATAGTGATGACGAGGAAAGAAAGAATACATATATTGATCAAAAAGATATAACAAATAAACTCATTGAGAGATTTGGAAGCGATGAAATACATCTAGAGAATTTGAAAGAAATCAAAATTACAGCACTAAAAACCATAGGTTCTGGAGCTTTCTCAATTGTAAAGAAAGGCTTTTCAAACAAATATAATTGCGAAGTTGCGATTAAAATTATTCGTTTAGATGAGAAAAATAACCAGTCTTATGTGGAGAAATATTTACCTGTAGAACTGGAATTATGGAAAGAATTATCTGAGAAAAAACACGATAATTTATTGTGTTTATTTGAAAGTTTGAAAGTGGAAGAATACTTATATATCATTACAGAAGTTGCAGATCGTGGAGATTTACATCAGTGTTTACTGAGTGGTGCTTTATCAGAAAGCAAAGCGAAATCAATATTTCGTCAAGTAGTATCAGCAGTGGAATTTTGTCATCGAATTGGAATCGCTCATAGAGACATCAAACCAGATAACCTTTTGTTAGGAAGAAAAGATGACATTAAACTTGCAGGTTCGACTCAAGCCTGAATATAACCATCGGACATCCCCTATGGAGGAGCGTTTCTAAGTATATTTGTCGGCTTAGAACATCTCCAAAGGTGATATCCGACAGTTATTCAGGCTTGTATTACTCCATGCCATCGACCTGTCTCGACAGTACCCCAGTAAGCAAAAACTTGTTCAAAGTTCGCAGTAAAGACTTTGTGGACTTTGAACAAGTTTTTGCTCACCGACTTATCTCAAAATATTGCCTTAAAAGCAAGTGGTATGTTACAGTAAAATAAAAACAAATAATCACTACAAAGAGGGTTTTTTTTAACATTGCTTCAGGCTTTCTACCCTAAAAATGCCTGAAGCAATGCTCAAAAATCACTCCTTGAAACAATGTGTCATGTAAGATCGTCAGTCCCTCTCTAGCCTGAATGACTAGATTAAGTCCCAGAAATTTACACTCAAAACACTCCTCTACATGTGATTCCAATAGTCACTTTTAAGCTGAGTTGAGTATGGAAACAGCAACACAATACCCAGTAGACATACGACAGTTGAATCGACGTTGAAACAACGTCAATACGACGTCGTTTTTATCTTATTTCGACATTAATCTGCTGGCGTGCACCTACTGGGTAATTACTTAATCCGACAAAAACCTGTTCAAAGTCAGCAAAATAACGTTAGAACAACGTTCGGGTACTCACTTTATTTTTTGGATTATAATTTCTCCATAGATTTCAGCTTCGTTACCAAAGATAACCCTGTCTTTTTACAACATTGTGGTACACCTGGAATGATTGCACCAGAACAAGCATCACATGAAAAATATAATCCGTTTAAATCCGATATATGGCAGTTAGGTATTACTCTTTACATAATGCTATATAGAAAATCACCATATACTGAATCAAAGAAAATAGCCTTGATGATTGAAATTGAAGGACTTCGTGATATATATAAAAATGTACCATTTCCAAGAACTAAGATGATATCAATGGATTGCAAAGATTTAATAGCAGGTATGCTTGAGATGGATCCAGATAAAAGATTAGATATTTACCAAATAAAAGAAAACAAATGGTTACAGATAAATCCTCCAATATAAGATATAAGAGCAAATAACCACCATGGTGGAGAAATTTTGAGCATTGCTTCAGGCCAGAACGCCTGAAGCAATGGTAAAAAGTCCCTCCTCCACAGTATGGTTTTGTTCTTATTTCAAATCCTGAGTAATATAGTTTATTGAGTAGAAAACATTTCACACACATTTATCTCTGCAAAATAGTCTACATCTTTAGACTGAAACTCAGAATATTTGCATAGTATCTGATGTCGAAATAAGACCAATCACTGCGGAAGAGTGATTTTGAGCATCGCAGTGAACTCTTATTCCAACCAAATAAGAGTAAATAACAACTGTGGATGAGTGATTCTTAACCATAGCATCAGACTAAACCTATAACTTCAAAACCACTCTTCCACATTGATTATTTCCACTTATTTTCGAGCAGTTTTTCTTTGTTTATGAATTCTTCATGTTAATGTAAAGTTTTGTTAAAAATAACCACCGTGGAGAAGTGATCTTGACAAAGCTTTAGGATTTGTAATCTGATGCTATGCCTGTAAATCACTCCACCATAGTGATCATTTTCTTTCATTTGGAACATTGCATAAGTGAGTACACGTGACCTAGTATTGATATTTTTGTATATATTTCAAAAATGAGACAACTATATACATAAATAAAATTATCCTATCGTCATCATATAAATCATTCATTTATAGTCTCAATGTCAGTTACTGGAAATAAGAATATATCTTCACTGTGGAGGAGGATTCTTGAGCATAGCTTCAGGCTTTTATTGCATGAACCTATGCTCAAAAATCCCTCCTCCACAGTGATTATTTACTCTTATTTCCAGCACTGTGTAAGCCAACAACAGTCTTCAACATACATCTAGCACAAAGAGGAAAATAATCACTGTGGAGAAATGGTTTTTGGCATTGGCTAAGTTATACTCAAAAGTCACTCCTCCGCAGTGATTATTTGTTCTTATTTAGGACATTGTAATAAACAAGTTCATAGACCTCGTTCCCAGGGCTTCTTGCTTTTTCGAAACACGGAAGAGCCGCTCTTCTGTATTTTGAAAAGGCAAGAAGCCCTGGGAAAGAAGTTGGTTTATAGGAGACCTCCTACGCATCTATTCTACAACCAATCTTTTTAAGAACGATAGTATAAAAAATATCTTGAACGACTATATAACCAGGCTAAGCGCAAAAGACAAACATTTTCCCAAGGTTGTTCAAAACACATGTATAAGCGACCCAGTAGGCATAAACATAAAGTCCGCAGTAAAGACGTTGTTCTAACATCTTTACTGGTGACTTTGACGTTCTTGCCCACAGCGTATTTGCAAAGAGGAGTACTAATTTAATAATCTCCAATGGTTGAAATGAGAGTAAATAGTCTCTGCGGGGAAGGGATCTTTGAGCATAACTTCAGCCTGAAGCTGTCAAAAATCTCTTCTCCACAGTGATACATCACTCTTATTTTGATCACTGGATCTTGCAATTGAAAAAAGTTTCTTCGCAACAGCAAAAAAAACTATCGTTCTGCAAGCTCACTATCAATCTTCCCAAAAAAGATAACTCGTCCTTGAATGCGCTAACTCGAAAGTTTTTTCCATAGAGACAACTTCGAATTTTTTTACACAAAACAGATAGAAAATTCTCGGCAAAAAGTACAGATACTACAGTGTTGGAAATTTAGAGAAAATAGTAACTGTGGATGAGTGATTTTTGAACATAGCTTCAGACTTTTTAGTCTGAAGCTATGTTCAAAAATCACTCCTCCACAGTTATTATTTGTTCTTATAAATCGAATACTGCTATTATAAGATAGATTAAATTTCAATACAATACGACTATAAAGAGCTTCAAAATAAGCGCAAATAATATCAGCGAAGAAAGGCGTTAGAAAACCAATCATTTTGCATGACCATTGAATCTTCTTTGCAGTGTATTCCCAGTGGGCAAAAACTTTTTCAAAGGTGGCAGTAAAAACGCTAGAACAGCGTCGAGTTCGACGTTTTGCCCACTGGAGACAAGTGAATTTAAGCATAGCTCCCTCCTCCACAGCTCTAATTATAAACACTTAAACTGACTGGTCGTGATCCTCTTTGCATTTATATTACTTGTTTTTATTTGCGCCTATAGGATAATTCTGTTTACCCTTACACCCAGCAGGCAAAAACCTGTTCTAACGTTATTTGATGACTTTGAACAGGTCTTTGCTGGCTGGTTATATCGACTCCAGTGAAATATAAGTTAGAAAACAATATATATACAACCTAGTATTATATTTCTTTAATCGTAATGCATTGACAATCGCAGTGTAAAAGCCTATCGAATACGGTCCGGATTTCTCCGGATTCGGCAGGCTTTCATGCTGTGAATGAAGAATAAATCTAAGAATCGAAATAAGCGCAAATAATACGAAGAAGCGACCAACATACCACGGCTTTTGAATAACATACAACTTGGTACACTCCGGTTAAGTACATAAATAAGAACAAATAATCACTGTGGAGGAGGGATTTTAAGTATGCTTTTTTATTGGCCTGAAGCTATTTTCAAACCCTCCTCCACAGTGATTATTTGATCTTAATTTAAGTACTGATCTGTTACATATTAACACTTATATCGATAACCTATCAGCATCTAACAACCAGAGAAAGAATAGAAATAAGCATAACATCATTCTGTGGAGAAGGGTACTGAGGTAACATCCTAGTAATTGACTGGCTACTTCAGAATATACTTTATCGGGGGAAAAAGTCGGGGGAAAAAAAGAGGAGAAGGAAAGAAATATCGGCTAATGAGCGAAATTTAGTCACTTTTCCTGGACCAAATTTTGAACTAGTCACTTTTCTCCGACTATGGGTGATATATTGATAACAATATTTTTTCTTTCAATTCTAATAAACCGTTGAGTATAGATTTTTGATTGGGTGCTAAAAAGTCGGGGGAAAAAGTCAAGGGAAATATCACTTTCGTCGATGAACGTCGATGAATTGAAATCGGCGAACTTGCAATGTATCGATTTGTCAGTACTCTTCTCTGCGGATACTATTTACGCTTTAAATAATGAGGTTGATAAAATGTGAAGAAAATACTAACGCAAAATATATATAGAAAAAAATAAACAGTGCATGACAAGTTTGTCTTGTTGGATAAGAACTCGCATACACTGGATCCTCTTTGATTTGAAATTATAACCCTAGTGGGAAAAAACTTGTTTACAGCCCGCCGTGAAGATGCTAGAACAACATTATGCGTCTTTACTGCGGACTTTGAACAGGTTTTGCACACTGGGACTGAGGAAACAGATGCAGTGAGAACGAGGTCTACTAGATAAGTTGACCGTGTTATAGATCAACGAACTTACAAGATCGTTGACTCAGAACTCTCCTCTGTAGATATTATTTTGAGACGGCCCCTAAAAACAAATAATCACTGTAGAGGACTGATTTTTCGAAACACTCCTCCACAGTGATTGCTTCTTCTTAGTCAAGGAATATAGTATTCAACCAGTAAAATAATGCAATGAACTTGAAGCCACAAAACAGTTATGACGTCACGATACGTCACGACCTGATGTAAAATGGACCAAATTTCTTCATATAATTCCTAATATACTCTTTCACTTTTAATTTAACAGAGTCATTACAACTTAAAAGGTCTTCGCTTTTTATGCGTTGGATTTCTTTCATAATTAAACCGTGAGTCAGCTAAAAAAGAAGAAAACAATCAATAATTGTACCCTCTGACCTGTAATTGTACCCACATGTGTTGGTGTGACAGCATAAGTTTGTAGCTTGGGGGTCTTAATAGATTGAAATGGGTGATGCTTGGCAATATACGTTAAGTTTTTTGGGGTATTCAATAGTTCGGGGGTGGAGGTTAGAGGTCATTCGTATTTTAAGAAATAATTGTAAGTGATCTAATTATGTAAATACAAATCCCCAAGTTCATCCAAGTGTCCAAAAACTTTTAAAGTCTGCAGCAAAGATGCGAGAATTGAACAAGTTTTTGCCCACTGGAATAAATTTGTTTGAATTACTGGTTCGGGGGTGTTAATAAATTGGGAGAGGGGTTACCAGTTCATTCCAAATTAACAGAGGGATTCTTAATTAATAGAAACCAGCGCCCCCCCCCCTGATAATCAGAGAGTACCCGCACCTACAATTTCCATACCGGCTATAAATAACTTTTTTTTTTCCTCCCGCGAAGTTTTTTTGACATTAAGTAATCACTATGGAGAAGGGATTTTTGATCATTGCTTCAGACCTTGCAGCCTGAAGCCTCAAAATCACTCCTCCATATCGGTTATTTGCTCTTAATGAGACTTCATGCTTCTGTTCTTAAGTCAGGCATGCTGTATACTCACATTCGCATGAGAAGGAAAGAAATAGTCAAAATACCTTTCTGGCGAGAAATTTGAAATCATCTGGATTTTTAATGCGTCCTTGTTTACAATCCACCTTCTGATACGCATTCAGACAAGTTACAACAACGGAGGAGATCTAATACAAAAGAATCATATTAAATGAGGAACATCTATTACAATGATTGAACTAGGATCAAAAAGATCACTGTGTAGGAGTGATTGTTGAGCATATCTTCGAGTTTGCAGTATTAAGCAGCTTGACTCGAAAAATCACTCCTCCTCAGTGATTATTTGCTCTTACTTAGAGCCCTACAAATTTTACCAGTACTGAAAAGGAGAGCTATGCAACCCAGTGATCGAAATAAGAGTAAGCCTGAAGCTATACTAAAAATCCCTCCTCAACAGTGATTATTTACTCTTATTTCGACCCCTTTGATCGCTAGTTGAACTAAAAGGTTAACCCAGTGGGCAAAAACTTGTTCAAAGTCAGCAGTAAAGACGCCAGAACAACATCATTCGACGCTGTTCTAGCGTCTTTACTGCGGACTTTGCACCAGTTTTTACCCATTGGGAAAGAAATCAAAGAAACATGCAAAAAATAAATAAAAATGAACCTTTGCTTTAAAATTTTCTTTTATCTTTTGTTTGTCAGCGGATGGTCGATTTCGAGATGACTTCGGACCAGGTGGTGTACGTGGTCCATGGTGATGCGTTGTGTCAGCAGCAACAATCCGCGGCGAGTGATGTCGAGCTGGAGGAGGTGAACGAGGTGGGTCGGAATGATGCTAAACAAATATAATTAGACTTGTTTAGTATGTGACGTTGTTCTAGTCTTTACTGCGGACTTTGAACAAGTTTTTGATCACTGGGAAACATTACCCAGCTCATTATTTTGTTTTTATAGGACGTGAAAAAGCAAGTGTAAACTTCCATGCCTGATAATAAAGTCTTGTCAAAAATTTGTTCAAAGTCCGCACAGTAAAGATGCTAGAACAACGTTTTTAACGTTGAAATGTTTTTGCCTAATGGGATATATTAAATTTGTTTTCTTTTTTTCAAATTTGCTGCAAAAGCCAAAAGAAGACACTCCATTGGTACGTAGTAATTTCTACCAATGAAATGCGTTCTTTGGCTTTCACAGCTATTTTTTGCCCAGTGGGTATCAACCTTACACAGTATATAATGCAGAGGGACCCTTTTCTACGAAACCAAAGCGAATTTTGTAGAAAACAGATACTTCTGATCAGGGCTTAAAAACACGAGCAAATAGTCGTCGTGCAGGAGAGAATTTTTGCGCGTAGCTCTAGGTTAAAACGCTTAAAGCTATACTCAATACTCCTCCATAGGGCCTACTTGTTCTTCTTTCCAGCATTACCTGGACTCAGTACTCTTTTCCTTAGATTTACCCTTTTTTTGCAAACAATGGTTCCAAGCACAATACTTACAGTTTTTCTTGATTTTTTCGATGGAGGGCTAACTTCCGTCACCTGTTCGTCATCAATCTGCATGGGTGGATCCCAAGATGTTTCGCTGTATTAGAAAAAAAATTAAGATCCTGATTTACTATTTTT
Source organism: Neoturris breviconis (assembly GCA_032360805.1). Lineage (NCBI taxonomy): Eukaryota > Metazoa > Cnidaria > Hydrozoa > Anthoathecata > Pandeidae > Neoturris > Neoturris breviconis. The sequence goes on from JAULBZ010001846.1 coordinate 18,612, forward strand.
TATTGAGAAGCTGCAACAGTTGTTATAGAACCTGAGATGCAAGTTGGAAAAATAACTTTACTTTGTTGTTAGAAATTTCTAAATCGAAATAAACACTAAGGGAGCATCTCAAAAATAAAATCTACAGAGGAGAGTACTGAGTCAACGATCTTGCAATGGATTCATTACAAGCTCGTTGACCTAACACAATTCTGCACAGACTAATTTTTGGTGAATTTTGTCAATTCTAGTTGATTTAAAATTACTAAAAAAGTTTGTTTTGGAGCCAAATTTTGAGATGGTCCCTAATCTCTGAACCGCAATCTCCTCAACAATGCTGCAAAACAAAGTAGTCGAAATAAAGAAGTAATCACTGTGAAGGAGTTATTTTGAGCATAGTTTCAAAATCCCAATTCCACAGTGATTATTTACTCTTATTTCGATCACTGATAAGCTTTGAAGCTGGAAACTATATTCATAACACACTCCTCCTTAGGTGATATGCCACAGTTATTCTCAGAGTTTCCCCTATCTATACATATTATGTAGTGCCATTTACTTTATTTTCTAAACACATGGCAATAATATTTCTTACCGGGTTATGGCATGATAATAGTACATCCGTCCCTCAGAATCAGTAGCAGTTTTCCAATGAGCAGGTAGAGAAGCTAAAGACTTTGATCTTGTTGGACTAGTAGAAGAAGTACGACGAGGAGAAGAAGTTGAGCTTCGATTCACATCAGGCGTACCTTGGTGTGAACCTCCTAGATCTTGTTTTAATCGCTCAGCATTTAGCAACAGCTGCAGTTGGTTAACAACATTCAGTGCAGTTACGTCTGGTGGTGCTGGTGCATTATATGGTGCAACTGGTGTCGTTGACGCAGTTGAAACTGACATTTGATTGAATGTTTGACCTCCCATAGGAGATACTAATGGAGAGTTTTGTTGCATTGGATTGGATAGCATTGGATTAATTTGGGCCATAGGAGGTTGTGGAAACATATGTGGTGGTTGCACATTCCCTGGTGGCATATTCGGTAACATATTTGGTTGCTGTAACATATTTCCAGGAAACATAGTTGGTCTTTGATTTGGCATGTTATTGTTCATTAATGGAAGTATATTCGGTCTGACAGGTGGTACATTCATATTCATATTATTATTAAAGTTTTGATGTTGATGTTGTTGTTGTTGTTGCTTACCCCAAGCATTACCTCTCCACGAGAGCTCACTATTTTCGTCAGAATTGTTGCCTCGGTTATCTCGATTATTATGTCTACCGCCTCGATTATTCCGATCAATCCATTGATTATTTCTGTTCCAGTTGTTATTGTTAGAGTTCCAGTTTCGATTGCGATCATTCTCACCTTCGTTATCTCTGTCATTCCAACTGCGTCGGTCATTATTATTATTATGGCGTCTATTATTATCCCTATTTCTAGACCACCTTGAATCCTTCCTACTATCCCAAGAATCATCATTGGATCCCCAAGTTGTGTCAGCAGGAGAATCATTTTTCCCATTGTTAGTTGAATCCGCTTTCATCAAGTTATCACTTGACTTATTTCGATCAAATCTTTTACTTCGATCTTCATTCGAGATGGGTGATTTTCTCCATTCACGTTTGCCATTTCTCCTACTGTTATCTCGACTACTTGTATCTGCAGTTGGAGTTTGTTCGTCTTGTGGTACATCGTCATCTAATGTTCGATTCAAGAATGCACCTAAACCTTTATGCATTTGAATTTGTTTTTGTTTCGTTGGTGGAGAGGAAAACGTGCTATCAGCTACCATTGTTCGTGTATTATTTGATTCAGATGCGGAGTGCGAAGGTGAGTCTGTCAATGAAGTATTGATCGCACTATAATAATACAAAAATAAAATATCAGCAGTCAAAGTAAGAG
>JAULBZ010001847.1:0-14486 GCA_032360805.1 Neoturris breviconis
GGTACAGTATTGAAAGTAGCCCACCAAACCAACTGAAAGTTAAACCTAAGCACATAAATATGATTTGCATACACACATTCTACACCAATATGTCTTTATTTAGATGGTAAAGTTTCCGTTAAAATAAACATTTGGAACACCTTTTTTAAGGTAAAATTATGTCAGGTCAGTGTGGAGGAGGGTAGTGACATTTCATATCCAAGATAAACGCACAACTTTTATATGGCAATAGGAGTTCATGTCCTTATTAAGTTGGTGAAGTTTCAGATCAAATAAACAATTAAAACACCTTTATCAAGGTAAAATTATATTAACTCAAAATGTAATTTCATATCATAGCCTGAAGCAATGTTCAAAATTAACTTCTACACAGTGGATATGAATCGCATACACAAATTATACATCATACATCAGTACACATCATATCATTTTAACTTAATACATTTTGTTTTAAATGTACTTATGAACCTTGCACTTAATATATTAAGTGTATACATAGGGTGGTTTTTGCTAGCCTTGTTACTATAGTTTCATAAAGCCATGTTTTTTACTAGATGTTATAAAGCACTAGAAAATAGAACAATGTAATATAGGGTATATTTTCTTTATTATTCATTATATTTTAAAAAGATTCTTTAATTATAAAATCTTCTCCTTTTGAATTGTGTATTGTCATTATAATATTACTAATTTGATTTGGGAGTCATTATATTTTATATATTCCTATGTTGAATTGTGTATTGCCATTATATTATTATTAATTACTAATCATTTATTACTAATAAACTAAGTGGATATAAAATTAATAGTTATTTCAAAATTGAAGGAAGCTTTCCAAAATCAAGATGGAGACTTCAATTCTTGAAATTTTAAAAAATGTAAGAATTATTTTTCACAAAAAATTATTACTTATCATCTCAAAAAATTGAGGAAGAACCTTCCCCAACATACAAAATATCTGCCAAAAAAGGTTCATGGTCAAAGTCTCATAGAAAATTAAAATGTCAAAAATATCCCAGTCTCTAATTCTCCCTTAATATTTTAGCATGTTATTCGGGTGAATGTGGTCAAAATCTCCCCTTTTGAAAAAATCCCCTTTTCACCGATACTCGGTCCCGAGTTAACGAAATTGTTGGCGAGCTCTTCTAGAATATTGCCACAAATGATGGTACCGGATTTCAAAATGCTAGCCCTTCGGGAACATAGTCTATTAAGAAAAGAGGGACGCCGATGCCAAAAAGTGATAGCAATAGCCCATCCAAACTTGGTTTGGTGGGCTAGAAATGCAATGTTATCTTTTATATCGATTTTAGCCATCTTTACATCATATTGCCGGTTGCACATAATGCAAGCCTGGAATCTACTGAGAGACACCACCTGTGGAGGAAATTTCTTTAGTAAAAGCTGGAAATTAAACTCAAAAACACAGGTGATGTCAGAGATATATTTTCAGGTTTCTTACGTTTTTATAATAATTGCATTTTGATTTAAATCAGTATTTGAAGGAACATATGATCATTGTGGAGGAGGGATTTTAAAGCATAATCACTTCTCCACAGTGATTATTTGTTTTTATTTTGAGCGCAGTATATTAAAGACATCCGATTATTTACAAATATGTATAGCTGATCATACTTTTTTAAATTTGGGTCAACCGCAAATCTTTCCCAGAGGTGGAAGGAGAGGAATCTGTGGAGGTAAAAAACAATCTTTCCCAGAGGTGGAAGGAGAGGAATCTGTGGAGGTAAAAACAATCCTCCACAGGTGATATTTGGCAGCTTTATTCAGGCTTGTAAACTGTTATACAAATATACTATATGTAAAGAATTGGTCTATATACAAGCATGTCAAGTTCAAATATAATCTAAGTATATAACACTTGAAATTGTTTTGAACTTGAAAACAAGACTTATATAAAGAGATTAAATAATTACATGATGATTGACAGTGGTTGATAGAAATGCAAATAATCACTGGGGAGGAGTGATCTTTAAGCATAACTTCAGGCTACAAAGTCTGAAACTACGCTCAAAAATCCCTCCTCCACATTGATATTTACTCTTATTTTGAACGCTGATTGAGGTTTGATGTTTTATTTACTTAGTTAGAGGTTGGATAGTGGGAGGGTTTTAATACTTCACTTCAGGGCACGGAATAAGAGTAAATAATCACTGTGGAAGTGATTTTGGGCATAGCTTCAGGCTTTGTGGGCTGACACCATGCACAAAAATTTCTTTTAAATGGCTTGAATACTTGCACAATGAGATTCAAAACAAAGATAGTGGCCACTAAATGCAAAGAGAAAGGTTTACATGATTTTGTACGTTAATGGATGTCAAATACAGCACTATATAAAATTTACTTACTGTATAATCCCCTGTCACAAATTAATTAAAATTTGGGGTTAATAAAATAACTATCAGTAGTCCAATACAAATTGGAATACAAAATCAATGAGGAGGCATTTTTAAGCATAGCTTCAGGTTTTGGAGCCTGAAGCTATGCTCAAAAATCACTCCTCCATTGTGATTATTTGCTCTTATTTTGACTACTGGTTTTGTTTACAGCACTCTTATCAGTCTCTTACACTGTCACGATTATTATTCCGATAGTAACTTCAATATCTCTAAAAACAATCCTTTATAATTACAGCTTCAAAGTAAATAAGAAGAAATGGAAATAAGAAGAAACCACGATGGAAAAGAAATTTGGGTCAACAATCAAAATGATTTAACTGTTGCAAGGCTGTCTAGTGGCTAAACATTCTCCCACTAATTACAACACTGCTTGAGTTGATAATCACAATGGAGGAGAATAATTTTTAGCCTGCTAAAGCTACTACTCCTCCATAGTGTTAAGTTGTTCTTGTTTGGAGTTGCATGATTTTTCAAAGACCTTTTAAAAAGGACCTTCAAAGTTGTTTCAGTAGGGGAGACTTCTATATATATATTTCTCAAAAGTTATAGGTTTCCTGTTTTAATGTAAGTTTATTATTGTCTTAACAAATACTGATTTAAAAAGATTAAATTTTAAAATAAAAACATATTGGCTGTCTAACAGAAGTAGATCCAATTGTCAAACATTATGTTGAAAACAAACTAGTGAAACATTTATTTCAGAAATAGATTTAGAGCAGACCATAAGATATTATCTTTATATACCAATGATAACAATAAAAAGTAAAGCGATTTTTTGTTAACTTCAGGCTTATTTAAAAATGAGGACAAAAGCTGACATGAAATCTGGCATTCATCATATGTCTGATCTAACATAATTAATAACATGGGTGCCAGGAAGCGAATTAGTCATTGTTGATTATCAAAGAAACAGAGAAGATAAAATAGGCAAGGTCTCGACTTCAAGATTCTATTTGATATTATGCAAGTGTTTAAAAAATACAAAATACATACTATGTATGCTAAATTGAAAAATTTGGAAAGGCATACGAGTATCTCCTCTTTAAATACACCAATATATTCAGTGTTCGAAATAAGAGTAATAATCACTCTGAAGGAGGGATTTTTGAGCATTGCTTCAGGTTTAATAGCCTGAAACTATACTAAAAAATCTCTCATCCACAGTGATTATTTGCCCATACTCAACCACTGATATATACACCCTCCCTCATAGATACAACTTCCAACTCTCTCTCTATAACAAGCAACAATAGGTAATTTAAATTACTTCTGACCATCAACATCCTTTCTATGTCGATATAACAACTGGCACAATACAAAGACCTTTCATAGAATGAAAGCATCGATGTGTCATTGTTTTCATTCAGGAATAATCGACAAGCAAAAGAGCGCTTGTAGATATTAATTGCAACAAAAAACTGGCTTATAATAACTCAGTTCAGATAACTGTTTCTATTTTACTTGCACACACAGAATGATTAGGTAGAATATCTATTACATACACATGTACCAATAATACACTTATTATTCTTGCAGAAACAGTGTAGATAAGTCAGACAAAAAGCAAGTATTTCATTGAAAAAAATGTTAATTGTCAATAATTGTAGTAAAAATATGTCTAGAAAAACATTCTAAGGTTTTGGAAAAAATAATTTGATGGTCAAAATTACACAAGGAACTAGAAAACATAGGAATCGTTATATACAGTATGGAGATAATATCTGTCAAGAGTACCTATAACCAACAATCTGATGATGTCATCTCCAAAATTTATTACAAAAAGCAGAATTAATCTACATGAAGAGTATCAAGTCAACAAGCTTGCAATTGATTGGTTTATTTGGTATAAAAAAATCAATCAATCTTCCCCTGGGAACAAATTCTGGAGATGAAAAATTTGATTTGTTCACATAACACCCTTCTTTGAAGATGCTAAATTTAAAGATTTCGACTCCTTGAAATAAGAATAATGATTTCACCGTTTGTTTGTGTGTGGTCAAAGGAAATCTTTCCTCGTGACTAAACAAAAGTTCCAAATATAAACTGCATAAAAGCATGCATTGACATGTATTATAGTCGTTGAAATAAGAGTACATATTCACTATGGAGGCACAATATTTCAGCATAGCTTCAGGCTGCAAAGTCTTAACCTACGCTATGCTCAAAAATCACTTCTCTGCAGTGATTATTTGTTCTTATTTAGACCACTGACAATGTTGAAAAGTTCACACACTTTAAAACACTCATAGTATATATCTGATCATCTTTAAAGTTTACTTTAAAAATAGTACTCAAAAGATGACAATCTAAATACACATAAGCAGCTCCTCCTATCTATGATGAGATTCTGATTTCGGAAAGATTAGTATATAGTATTATTATTATTGTAAAAACTAACTCCTTTGAATAATGAACTATCTAGATGTAACTAAATTGCAAAAAAATAATAAATAAATAAATAAATAACAACAACTGGATGTGTATAGAGATAAACAAAAAATTATGAGAACTACAAACATAATTTTAATATCTTAAAATTAATTTTTTCAATCTCCTTATTTATTTTTATGACTTTTAACACTACTTTACACTCATGGTTTAAAATAAATGCCTGCCATCACTGTGGGGGAGAAATTTATCAGAATATTTTTAACCAAATTGGTTGAGAATATTCTGAAAAATGTCTCCCCCAGCCAGTTATGACCGACCATATGATCATATTAAAGTAGTATCATTTTTGTTGTTTTGGTTTCCTACTGTACAGTAGGTTATTAATAAGCAAAGTTTAGTCTTCAAACTAACCCAGTGGACAAAAACTTGTTAAAGTAAGTATATAATAAAGACACTAGAACCACGTTATTCTAGCGTCTTTACTGCAGACTTTAAAAAAGTTTTTGCCTGCTGGGAAACTCTAACAGTAATCTTAAAATATAAATTCAAAGGACTATATTAGATGTTGTTGTTCAAAAATCTTATATAATTTTTTTATTCATATAAAACATGTGCAGTTTGTGGGGGAGAAAGTATTATTCAGTTTATTTTAAATACATGATATGTTATTAACACAAGATAAAAATCAGTTAGCTTTATAATCTTTGATATGTTTTTTTTTCACCAGCAAATACAACACAAAAAACAGTTTGGTAGTATGGATAACGAGAGGAAATAATGGAATTTTTTTTCAAAATACAGTAGATAGATTCAGGCTAGTAAGTCTGAAGCTATGCTCAAAAATCACTCCTCCACAGTTTTTATTGTTTTTTTTGCAGCACTACTATAGCAGAGGTGGTCGAAATAAGAGCAAATTATCACTGTGGAGGAGAGGTTTTTGAGCATAACTTTAGCAGCTTTAGCAAACCGTAATGAGCAATAATTTTTCTTCAAACGACTACAGTAATTTTAACATCACATTTAAAACCAAGAATAATTTTTGCAAAAAAAAAATATATATATACTGTAATTGTTTCTGACTTAATTTTTGTGGTAATACAATACAATACGACTTTCGTTTAACCAGTAAACTACTGTGGTAATTCTATATGGCTTTGTGTTTAAAAAATATAAGTCCAACTGAAGTATCATAAAGTTATAAATAAATCTCTGAAAGTTAAAAATAAAACAGAACATTGCCTTATGGTAATCAGCCTGAAGCTAAGCTAAAAAAAACTCTCCTCCACAGTGCTTATCTACTCTCATTTTGATAATTGGAAAGTTTCTCATATGTAAACATAGCAAATCAGAACGAAGACCTACGAATAAGAAGTCTTTTCCTAACAAAAACTTACAAAATAATGAATATATATATATAGAACATTCAACTTTGTTCTAGTGTCTTTACTGTGGTACATAGCTTTATTGCTACTTTCTTATACTAAATCAGTGTAATTAAACCTATAATATTGAAATGGTTGCTTACAATGCAACTAAAGTGTTCAGAATAAAAGTGAATAATCACAACATAGCTCAAAGAAATTCACAACTTACCAATACAAGTGCAATTTGTGTTATTTGATAGCATTATTTGGTCCAACTTGAATTCAGGAATAATTGTGCTTGGTGGAGTTTCCTATAAAAGTATCAAAACAACAAACATGGTAATTCCAGAGAGCATGTTCATGTCACGTGTTTAGTAAAACCAGCATCAAGTTACTTATATGTATGCTTTCAAGCATGAAATCCAGAAAATCGGATAAGTATTGAAACTATTTTTAGTTTTTAGGTATGGTATATATATATATATATCTCAAAAGTAAACGTTCATATTTCTTATGCATTTTTCACCCCCAAAAGTTTGAAGATCTTCTTTCTTTGTAATTCGTGTCATGTATTCTTGAAAGGTGTAATTATGGCTAACACGGTCAAGATACATTGAAGTATTTGACCTATCGAGGTTGCTTTTGGTAAAATTTGAAACTAGAAAAGTTATGCTGAACATTTACATAGGTAATTTAAGCCCTTGTTTGTGTAAAGAATAAATAAATTTAAAAATTGCTCAAAGCCTAAATACAAGAAGACAATCGTAAATATAGCAAGCTAACATATTAATTCTACTTTATCATATAAAACCAATCCGAATAAATACAGTATATAATTTACATACTGTACACTATCATAATTTTTCATTTAAGGCCTTTCTGGGTCAGGTTTTGGTTTAACCCTATTAAACCGAGGCTTTTTTAGCCTATGTATGTCCGGGGAGGTGGGGGGTATTTTCGAACGACTAATGGGTATGACATGAAACTTGGCATACTAATAGAACAACTCAATACAAGCACTTTGAGCGAAAATGACGTCACTGATGGCCTTTTATTTGCGAACCACAACCGCTTATGACATATAAACAACAGCAGACTTGCAGTCCGTAAAATGTACTATCTGGTCGGTAAAATATGAAATGTGGTCTGTAGTTTTCGAAAATTTCGTGTATTTTATTTATTCTTTCCATAAACAATATTTACCTGTTGAAAAACCTAGCAACATTGACTATTTTAACAAAATTTTGTATTTTCAAAAAAATTAAGTTATATACCCCAAGAAAAAGAAACGTAAATATCCACAAAAAAAATAATCATAATCGTAATCCTTAGTAAAAGTTAGGAAAAGTCATAAAATTTCAATACCATACCATTAATACAAAAACAGTTATCGCCAAATGAAAATGCTGTGGGCATTGCCCCCCTCCCACCACAGGTTTAATAGGGTTAATAATGATAAGCATTGATGATAATAAGTGAGAGAATGGGAATTCTATTCTGGAGAATATTTGTGACATTTATTTGAATCAGTTGGTAGCTGTAGAAATGTACCGAAACTTAATATATTGTTGAATGTATAGCTATGTCAAATGAAAAATAGAATATGGGTACACCACCATACATTTAGGCCTGAAAATACAAAAGCAATAAAATAGTACTTTCAGGGAATTTCTAGGCCTAAAAAGTAGATCCAGTTTCCTCTCACGCGCTGGAGTTTCAGGCTCAGACCATATCCCTACAGCGGAATGCTACATAAAATCAAGCTTATATGCAAGATTTACACTATAAATAATATTTAATGGTAGCAAACAAAACGTTGCTTTGTTGACGACGACTAACTTGGAAATTCATCATGTCAACAAAGGTACGCAAATTGCGGATGGTCTCCTCATACATACCTCAATATTATGATCGTCTAGTATTTCTAACACTTCAAGATAATTCGGTTTCTCAATTTGGGGAGCTGCCGTTGTGGTCTTCATCAATTTTGTAGTATTTTTCTTAGCAGATAGACCCGTTGAATTCAGAGAAACCTTTCTTCTCTCTCCAGTTCTATAGCCCGTTGAAGGTTCTTGTATACGTTTAGTCCTTCCAACTAATATATTCTCTTCCATGCTTGATTTTAAATTTGAAACCATGACAAAAAGGATAACAAAAAGTACTATGAATGCTATGTTGAAAATAGCTTGAACAATCATTATAGTCTTATTAACTCTACAACTTTTACAACCTCCATTTAGAACTACTTCTGTTTCTGTCTTTGTAATTGTTGTTGTCATTTTCTTGGGCTTATCAGCCATATTACTTTCTGTTGAAGAGGAAGAGGTAGGTTGATTGCTAGCACCCATCATAACCATAAACTTTTAACTAAAAATTCGAGTTATAAAACCATTTAGAATTCACATGTAAACAACACATATGTTCAAGTTCATTTAAATTTACCAAAATAATAAATATTAACAGAATTACTCTGTGAAAAACATTATTTCATTATTTTTTAAAAAAAGTTACCAGGATTAATCGAACGATCTCTCGCGCCATGAATAAATTAGTTGAATTCTTGACAAGTAAATAACGATGACCGTCATTCGTAGAGGTTGATACGGCCCGAAAAAAATAGACAATGTGAATGCACGTGGATCTGACAATAGAACGTCACAGAACGTCAATATTAGCCAATCATATTTTAGCTTACCACATTCATCAATGAAAAGAATAATAATATGGTAATTTTAAGCTTATATCGAGGATGAAAGTAATTGTTTGTTGAGCGAAAGTTTACATGTCCTCGATAAACGGATATAACTGTCCAACGTGTGACTAAAACTTTTCAGATTTCTCCAGAAAAAGACTTTACTATATTATGTGCACCTTTATTGGATAAATAATTTCCAACTTTGATTAGTTAATTTAACTGAATAGGGGTGGGTGTGTTAAAAATAAACTCATTTAAGTGCAGGTCAGTTCTCGCGGGGTACAGGAAAGAAAGCGAGATTGGCGTATTCATGATACTTTGAGCCCCCGAACCATGGTCAAACAAATTCAAATTCGTTCCCAGCGCTCCTTGTCTTTTCGTTTTTTTCTCGGGATTGAAGAAACAAGAAGGACTGGGAACGAGTTTGGAGCAAATCGAAAATCACGGAGGGAAGAGATAATGATCCACCTCGAGATTCATTCCAAAACTCTTTCGTATTTTGGTTGGTATGTTGTTTGGTTAGTATGTTCTTTTGTCATGCGCTGAATATGTGATTTTCAATAAAAAATAATAATAATAATACAAAAATCGGTCAAACGTGTGACGTCAGAATCCTGGCAGGTTCAAGAACTATGATGGATGGATGGACCATCACGGTTTGTCATGTGAACTCGAAAAGACGTGTATACGTGCATTCCAGTGGGCACACGACGTCAGAACATCGTTAAAATGACGTCGTGGCGTCGTTTTGACATTGTTAAAGTAAAGACGCAAGAATAACGTTGAAAGCGTCTTTACTACGGACTTTGAACAAGTTTTTGCCTAATGGGAATGCGCGACTTTAATTATTTCAAGTTGGATATTTCTAATCATTTGTTATTATTCCATGTCAATTAGCTATGTATGTGCTCTTTTGATATAATTACATCAAATAGCTTTTATTGATCGAGTGTAGATGGATGAAAAACCACACTACCAGTGCTATGATTACAGCTGGTTTAAACTCGATTAAATTTCACCTTGATTAGACCCGTAAACCTCAAAATATCAATATATTCTTAAATTTCAACACGTCCATGCTAACTGCAACACATGTTGTCATGACAGCGAGCTCGCTTTATACCATGTGATCGTGCTAGCGCAGAACATCAATTGAATTAAACATGATGTTATTGGACAATAACCCAACAATCACAGCATGAATGACTATCAAAAACAATCCCAGATATCTCGAAAAAAGACTGTGTATTTCCATATGTGAGAATATTCCCGCAGTATACAAAGACTTGTTCGAAGTCAGCAGTACAGACCCTAGAACGTTTTCAACGTTGTTCTAGCGTCATTACTGTGGACTTTGAACGAGTTTTTTGCCCATTTGTACGATCCATATACTAAGGTTTAACGCTGTGAGCATCTTATAAACAAATGAACCTCGTTCCCAGGGCTTGCTCTAAGTATATCGATAAAGTAAGAAGCACTGGGAACGTGCATCTTTTCAACTATTTAATATCGATCCCATGACAATGTATGACGTCACCTGGGCATGCATATATATGTGACGTCAAACTGTATGATCATGCATAGTTATGTGCCAGCGAATGTGTAGTAAAGATGTAAGCAAAAACTTGTTCAAAGTCCGCAGTAAAGACGCTAGAACAACGTTGTTCGACGTTGTTCTAGCGTCTTTACTGCTGACTTTGAACAAGTTTTTCTTCGCACTGGGAAGATGGCATATAAATTAGTTTGGTCATTATATAATTTATAATAAGAACCTTGTTTCCATGGAGACATCGTAACCTGTTTATTTTATAAGTATTTATAAGAACCTAGCACGGTGCTGGAACCTAATAATTTTTTTAAAAGATAACAGTAATACTATGACTATACAATTCCCTTGGCAACGTTATTTCAGCGGACTTTGAACAAATTCCCATTTCGCCCGTTTCCTATTTTATCTTCCGATTTTCTTAGCTTGATTCTCCCGCAGACCGAATATTCTCTGGTCTAAAAACCCTGCCAACACGTGATGTATTTTTCAACGTAAAAAATACGATCAAAACAACGTCTTTTTTACGTCAAAAAAATGTCACGTGCCAATTGGAAAGATTTTTACAATTAAAGGAAGACAATTTAATCTGACAAGAATTTATTGATGAAACGGAAGTTACAGTTTTTAAATGCAAAGGATGCAGGTTGCCTATTATATATAAGTACATGAACTTCTAATCATTTTAGTACTCTCAAAAATCCACCTCGTTTCCAGGGCCTCTTTTGGCTTATTTTTTTGTATAAACTACTGTAAAACTCCGGGTATAAAGGGACCGTATTCTCCGTTACTTTCCATTCCTTTATACAAGGTTGTTATGTGTCTATTCCGATGGCTCAAGTGCCTTCGAGTGATTCTTTTGTTAGTGTATTTTTTATATCAGCTGATACGGAATTCTCTTATGAGTTTTGTTTTCTTTAATTCCTTGACACAAAATTTAGCAAATGTGTAAGCCATATTTAAGCCCACCAAAACATGATTACGAATTTGGTATAAGCCTTGAGCGTATATTCGGACACTATCAAACTGCTCCTTATGTCTGCAAAAAAAAAAAAAAAAAATAGTCTGCAATCATGACTTGCCTTTAGTTTATTTTTATACATATTTTACTATATATAATATAGCACAATTGTAATTATGTTTTATATTTTTTGTATTCAATAAATTCTCGATTTATCATAAAAAAAAGATATTCGGAGTTTTATGGTAGCAGAAAGAATTTTCTTCCCATACTAGACGTTGTTTTGACGATTTTTTGACGTCAAGACGTCCTTTTTAAATGAATTAAGAAGTCTTGTGCCGGCAGGATAATAATACTGTGGGATCTCTATAAAATATTATCACAACGTGGAATCCTACTGAATACGGTCCTGTATTTCTCCGTATTCGGACTGTGCATTGCCATATGTGGCAGGACCGTATTCGGTAGACTTTCACGATGTGTATAAAGCGGATAATGGTTTCTTAATAATAAACTCTTACGATGAACTTTCTATTTAGCGGACAGTCATAAAGCGGACACTCCATAAGACGGACACCTTTGTGTGCACGAAATGAATACTCAACTAAAAGATTTTATAAAGCTGACAGACATGAAATGAGGCTTTGCAATATCTTTATTTAACGTTATTGTTAAATAAAACGTTCTGCAACATACTAGTATATATTTTATTTATGTATACCGTAAATCCTCTAATAAACGCCCCATTCTTTTAAACGCCTTTCTGTAACAAGCGTTACTCCTCAAGTGCCTCCCCACCCCATGATAACTTTTGAACCGCTAATGGTAACTTCATAAAACCTGGTACGGTTATAGTTCATCATCAGAGGAACAATTTGACGTAAATATTTTTTCCTAAGGTCAGCACTTTTTGATTGCGTCATCATATGTTTTTTTTGATTCGATTTTTTTTTTCAAAAAAGCGTGTATTTTTTGTAAACAAACCAATAACTCATTTGAATTTGAATTTCACAGTTATTAAAGGCAGAATAGAGTGTGAAGAAGCGATATCCAAGTTTTATATTACGTAATATTAGCGGTCAAAAGAAAGCTATTACTTGAAATAACAATATAATTGGGGGAAGGTTTTTCATTTCCTGTACTCGACCTTGCAAAAATATTTTGTATAGTCTTTTGATAAAATTTATAGAGTATCTCAAATAAATACGTAATGAAATCATTCATTTATATTCAGGGCTGGAAATAACCAACCTCGTTCCCAGGGCTTCTTGCCTTTTCGAACACGGAAGAGCCGCTCTTCCGTGTTCAAAAAGGCAAGAAGCCCTGGGAACGAGGTTGGGAAATAACACCAAGTTGGCTGAAAATATTCTGAAAAATTTCTCCTCCACAATTATGACCGGCTGTTATTTCGAGCCCTGACATTTGATTTAAGCATTTCAGTTCTTTTAAGAGGATACACCCACCTGCTGGTGCATGCTTAAATAAGGGCTACGCCCAACTGTTAGCACAGTCTTTTTTGCTTACATAGCTAGGGGATACACCCACCTGCTAGCTCAGATAGAAAAAATTGCTCAGCTGCTACAATTATGGTAGCTATTTGACACAAAGTAAAATTCGTGTAAAAATTCGGAATTTGAACTTAGAAAATAACGCCTTACATATTTATTAATAAAACGAAATGCACGTGAACATTTAAATTTGTTACAAGATTCTAGAGGCTGCTTGAAACAACAGAATTTGTCGAGTTTGCAAAAAGTCCTAAGATCCTATGTCCCAAGTCTCAAGTTTACCCAATAAATCTCTGAGATAAATCTCTAATGTGTGTTTTCATGGTCATACTTCACTTGTGGCGTCGAGAATTAGTCAACAGTCGTAAACTTTCTAATAATTTATATCCGTGATTGTAGCATAGCCTGTTACGCCAATCTGCTGGCATAGTCTATTCTTTAGTTACAAAGGAGATATAAACCAGCTGTAGCTAGTCTACGTGAATAGTCCTCCATATATCACGGCCTATGTTCAGTTTCAAAAAATCCCAGGACTTTAGGACTACATCGCATGCGCACTGATGTTCAAACAAATACCGACAAAAACCGAAGAAATCGACAAAGCTGATTGGTTTAATTCTTTGTTATTGCGGACCGAGAGAGAAGCGAGTCTCATAACGGAAAATATAACACTTGTGCATAGACTGAGCTAAACAAGCGAAGGTCTATATCGTAGGCTAGCTGCTAGCGCCCAATAGCTACTTTGCTTGCCGAGGAGCTACATCCAGTTGCTTGTCTATTTACTTACAGGGAGTATACTTACCTATAACCACCTAAACAGCGTAAAAGTCTGCCGTATACGGTCCTGTATTCATTCATATTCGGACTGTGTATTACTATATATGGCAATACACAGTTTAAATACAGAGAAATACTGGACGGTATCTAGTAGGCTTTTACGCTGTGCTACCTGCTAACCTGGCTTCTAAAATGAACTTTGTAACAAATTACAATATCAGATTTTAAATTATTTGGTAGTTTCAAATTTCGAAACTCATTTATTTCTCAATCGTTTTAAATTTTTATTTCCAAGAATGCTCAGAATTTTAGAGAACTTTTATCCGCAGACACACATGGCGTCGGATCAACCTAGAAACAACATCAAAACGACGTTGCGACGTCATTTTTACACCGTGTACCATTAAAAAACGTCGAGGGATGGACAAAACTTTTAAAAGAGATTTATGGTATGTCCCAAAGTGCAAAGACCTGTTTGAAGTCCGTAGTACAGACGTAAGGACAACATTGAAAACGTTGTTCTACTTTATTCTTCTGCTTTTACTGGCTGAAAAGTTTGGAGTAGTAATTTTCAACAAAAAAACATGACCTACAATGTTCATCTTTCACTGTCTACAAATTTACATGCGTTATCACGTCACGTGGTTAATCCAAAACGCGTTCGAAAAAGCGCTCGGAATATATATTATAACTTTACACTGGCGGACTTTCAACGTTTTCAACGTTGTTCTTGCGTATTTACGGTGGACATTGAACAAGTATTTAACCACTGGGGTTGTTATTGAGGTGAAACGAGATTTAAATCTCATTTTTAATTGCTAAAATGA
>JAULBZ010001848.1:0-20487 GCA_032360805.1 Neoturris breviconis
AACCATTGTGGAGGAGAGATTTTTTAACATAGTCTCAGGCTAGCGATGCACATCATGAATGACTATCGAAAACGTTTTCGAATACATATTTCGTTGCTCGAATAAGTTACCCCTTGATGTAAACACCCCATCGAAAAGTTAAGATTCCATACACCTTTTCATTTTCGCGCCCCTTTAATTTTCGCCCATTGAAAGTGCGAGAAAATTAAAGGTGTTCTATTCACCCATTAAAGGCAAAAACGGGTCAATGACGGGCGAAAAACGGGCGCTAGAGTCTAGAGTAAATATGAGGGGTGTGAGCAATAAAAAGAATAAGATATTATTAAACACCCCTTAAAACGTCCCCTTAAAAAGATGAAAAATTAAGTACGGTATGGCAAGACACAGTCTCAGTGGGCAATAACTTGTTCAAAGTCCGCAATGAAGACGCTAGAACAACGTTTATTATAGGCACTATATAGGATGGTGGTTAAAGACCATACAAACTACGTAAACTCATGGCTGTCATTCTGGAAAGTAAGCAAACAAAATAAGCTTTTTTGCCTTGGAAACAAAAACCTGCTTTTGATGAGAGCTTATGTAATTACGCTGTTTCGGGTTGTATTAAAGCATCAAAAACTAGTACATAGTTTAAAGAAAGTTAAGTATTAAAGGTCATACAAACTCAGAAGCAATCCTGTCACCTAGGATTGGAAAAATGTGTAGTAGAAACCCTGACATAGAAAGAAACAATTGTTTCCATACGCTTCCAAACTAATCAAAACGTTAGGATTTATTAGTAGAATCATCATTGTTGAAAACGCTGATGCAGGCTATTTAATTATGATCGAGTTTTGCTATAGGATTAAAAGAAATTTGTGTAATCGAAGTTCTGGCGCCTCGCTCGAGATTCCGCAAAACAATTCTCCTGGAAGCTTATTCTCTGAAATTTTGACCCTGATGCCCCCTGATACCGGAGCGACCCGGATTCAATTCCCGGTGAGATGTCATGGTTGACTCAAGCTTCTATCGATACGGTCGGTAAAAATACCAAACCAAATATTTTGCAGACCAGATTTTATTAATTCGTTAGTTTGTTTAAAAATGAGCGATACGTAATACATATACAAATGTTCTAACTAACGTCCACGTCCAATTAACACCCCTCTATAGCTTAAATAACTTGATTAGTCTACATGTGTTGCATTATGGGTAAAACAAAATATGTGGAAGGTTGAAATTAAATTGTAACATGACTATTATCTAAAGACACTACCGAAAACACAGTTCTTTTTGGCCCCCACCCTAATACTTGCTAATATTAGTTAACGCCGAACGTGTTCAGTAGATCAACTCTGTAATTTCTGTAAATTTCTGGGTTTTGTTTTGACACAAAATATAATATTTTTGTTTTATAAGGTTAAGAACAATTTCAGACATTTTGATGTTTCAGAAGGAAAATTAACGTAGAATAGAATTTTCGCTTTTATAAAGATTTATATCCTACGTTTTTGAATGGATCATTTTTGAGGGCATCATCCGATTACCGGGACCCAGAACCAGACTCTGAGTAATCTGGACCCAATAAAAACCGGACCTTGAACAAACGGGACCATAGAAAAACCGGACCCCGAATATAAACCAGGCCCTATAAAAATCGGAGCTGACATAAAATCATTGACAGAAATTTTTGGTAAAAATATCACGTCTTTCCACCTCTCCTCCTGATTCAAAATTGTGAGAGCATCCGATCTGGCACTTTTCTTTGTTTAGGTCATCACACAACTTTAAAATGGGGGAGACGGGGAGGTTTTTATACTTTTATCAATATTTATGTTCGTGATTGTAATATAAAGTCAGAATCATATGTACATAGTTTCTCTTTTTCAATTCCTGTACGGAGTTTCCAGTTCCAATGTCCCGGAATGTCTTGCTAATCAAAATTTAAGGCATTTCGTCCGAGTCGAAATTCCGAATTTTTACACGAATTTCACATTGTCTCAAGTATTTATGTCGGAGGTTGTAGAAAGATATGCTCTGATTTGGTCTTGATAGTAACTTATGGGGTTCGCTGTTTTCGGGGTCCGGTTTTTTATAAGGTCCGCTTTATTTTGGGTCCGGTTTTTATAGGGTCCGGTTTATTTGGGGTCCGAAGTCCAAGTTCGGTAATCGGATGATGCCGGCCTACAGAACTATTTTTTAGCCTCTACAGACTGTTATTCCAATTGCTCTTAATTGCTACTATAATTGCTACTATATTTTTACTCACAAGAATGGACTTTGTACTCTTCCTGTAAGAGTACAAAGTCTATTAAATTATCCATCGTAAGATGGAAACTCAAGAATATAACTGTTTGGATATCACCGGAGGAGAGTTTTTGAATATAATTTTTAGCTTCTAGTTTTCAGCTTTGAAACTCCGTCACAGGTAATGTCCGGCAATAATATTCAGGCTTGGAAACATAAAGTATGGGCGACAAAGATTATAGCAGCTTCAAAGTATAACTGTGAATTTTTACTGTAAAATTATACAATTTTGTAGCTACAAAATTTCGCGATCTCGATGTAACCAGGTATTAAATTTCGCGATTATTGTATATGGGAAATTCTCTCATGTATACGTTTTCAAAATTGCGCAAAAATATAAAGTTTGAAATATCGTAGAAGAAATACGAAATATGGAAAACGTAACAGTGATATTATCGCAAATTTTGCACCAAAAAAGCGAAATCTTTGTACCCGCGAAAGTTAATACTTTCAATGTATAAATAAGATATACAGTATGATAATGAAGTGTAAATATAAATTACTATTGATTCCAAACCTTACAAACCTCTTCATAATCTGACGATGTTCTGACGATGTTTCTTATCTGAGAAATAGTAATATTCAACAAAATTATTTTTAAGCATATTCAGCATATTGCTCATAGGTGCATATTAACTCATGTTCTTTTATCGTGGTGATATTTGCATGCTTTGTTCACGTGATTTGTAATTAGATCGGCCCTTCAGCTACACTCTTAAACATTTTGAAATAGTAATCGTGATTTGGGACTGGAGCTTAGGCAAGCCTACAAATGACTATATGCATTCTAGTCCTTTAGTAGAACACTCATAACGATAATATAATAAAAAGGTGCACATAAATTCATGGTGGGGCATACAGACTCTGATCAACGTCGAAACTATGTTTTGATGTTTTTCACCCGGCCAATCCAACGACGTGTGTGTGTGGATCATGATTTCCAGAAACAATAGAAATGTTACTGGGGTATTATACTTTAGATTGCGTTACAGTTTCAATTTCCGCGCCAGAGGCGAGGAAAGAGTTTGAGATCCACTCCTGTCAGGAAGTGGTCCGTATTTTTGAGAAAAGAGACGCAGGCCTATAAGCGCTTAAATACCCTACTAAAGTTTATTGTTTTTTTTTGTTCATACTTGGTTATGATTACAGTATGTTCATGGTTACGAAAGTAACCGGAAGCAAATGTCTAAATTAATTAAATAGGCCCTCAAGACCTGCTAATTCTAAAAGTAATCGAGGAACCTATTTTCAGGACTTTTCGGTAAATTATCAACTCATTGAACCTTCACAGACACTAATTAGCTTATATGTAAGCCAACATCAAGTTGAAACGTTAGACTAGACAAAAATCCTTAAATATTGACCAGCAAGACAAAGGGACGAAAATTCATTTTTTTTAAACTTTATGACCAAGATTGTAGCTTTTGGTTGATCATTGCGTAATCACATCATGTGCCCACTTACAATCAAGGCTTAGAAAAACCATCAAACATGTTAGCGGAACATGAGCCAACATTTTTTTTATATTTTACATCGTTTGTCCATCACCACCACACTAAAATAATGATTCTGTTTTACAAGATTTTCAAATCCGTAAATTTAATAAATGCATTGCATCAAGTGAACAAAAAACAATCACAACATAGTACCAGCATAGAATAGATCTATGAGTTAAGAAAGTAACGAAAAATGTTGTCATATTGACTTAAAGCGCAACAATTCTGATGACACGACACTACATGTAGGATAAACCATCGCAACGCATTTTTAATCGAATATGTTTGCTCAAATTGCTTCATCAAGTTGCGATGGTTTACCTAAGTCTTAATTTTAATAAAAGAAGGTTTTTTCTTCTTATGTGTTCTTTATATCTTATGTGTGTTACGTCAATATTTCCATTAGTTTTCAACGTTGTTGTATCGATGTTGTTTCCGCTTTTTTAAACGTTGTTTTGATTTTAGTTAAACTTTGTTCAGAAACAGTGAGTGGAACTGTACTTAGAAATAGGTGTTCCTTTTCTCCACCAGATGTTTTTGTGTTTAAAATTACTTAAAAGTTATACATTAGTTTCATTTCTGGTTCAGAGTTGAGAAAACTCTTCAGTTAAAGGAGCTGCGCTCCGAATGCTTCAGATCACAATCCTCCACTCTTCTAATAAATGTAGATGTATCATAGTCACAAGAAAAGAGATAATACATCTCTTTTCTTGTGACTATGGCCAAGGATTAAGAGCTCTCTTCTTTATAATATCCTTGTTATGGCTTTGAGAATTTAACATTTAAATAGCGTCTCTTCAATTGGCGTAATACGTAAACATGATAACATTGACCAAAAAGTTCAATTTTTGACTGAAGATTTGTAAATTTCGTATTGTAGTGTTAAACTGGAGGTATTACCGACTGTTCCGCAGACCCTCCCCGCGGCACGTCGAGTTTGTAGTACAGGCTAGTATTACCAGACCTAGATAGCAGTTACCTGATATTCAGAAGTTGGTTTTCGGCAGCCGGTACGCTGAAGCTCGGAACGGGACCTTCAGAGCTTCAGCGTGTCCCTGTGGAGACAAGGATCGGTTCTCAGGTAAGAATAGCAGTCAATTTATTTTCATGGTGAAGATTCACGGTTTAATTTTATATCCTTTGGCAAAATCTGCATCGGCGGGGAATCGAACCCCGGTCTCCCGCGTGGCAGGCGAGAATTCTACCACTGAACCACCGATGCGGTGCCTGGATCAACTATGACATAAACCTTAATATATTGAGATTTTATTAGCCTGCGTAAATTGATCTTATTTTCAGTTGCAAAAAATCCTAGGCATTTCAGGACCACATCGCATGTTCAATCGAATACCGACAAAAACCGAAGAAATCGACAAAGCTGATTGACTTAATTCGTTGTTTATGTATTTGCGAAACGAGAGAGAAGCGAGGATAATAACGGAAAATAGGCTAAGCTAAACAAACGAAGATCTATATCATAGGCTAGATTTTGTATCTCTTCCAATTCCATTGTAATTTGAGAAAAAAATTCCTTGTAAAACTTCTAGCATGTAATGATGTAATACAATGACGTAAACATTACTGAACTGAATATATTTACTTTTCTTGTAGATAATACAAAAATATTTTTTCAGATCACAGGCCCCGCGTGAGTATCATTTTTCACCAAAAATAGGCTGTCAAGTTTAAGTAGGCATAAATCAATTTGAACTACACATACCAGCGTATCAAAAAGTGAGCCCGTTTTGAATTACAACAAAGCAAAGGTCTCAGCTAGTGAAGGCGGAGATAATAAATTTGTCATAATATGATCCGGGGGAGGCAGCACAGTTCATTGATCAAATTCTCTCATGATTTTCACAGTTTTGAAACAAATGACTAGGTGTCCTATAACGTTAGTTGTATTCATTGTTTACAAAAATGATTTTCATTGATTATCATTTCAAAAGTGAATAAATATTAATGTAAACCTACCAATGGAAGTTCTATTTTCAGAATATTGCTATGACTATGATATCATCTTATAGATGCCAATATGCCTTCAACTTTCTCAGGGTGTCAAGTAACCAAGTATGAAGTTAAACAAACAACGGGGAGTACGAATTTCAGAACATTATTATGACGTGATCGCATGGGTACCATTATGCTTCCAAATCTATCAAAGTGGCATAAGTTGTTAAATCTACTATTTGAAGTACGAGTTTCAGAAAATCCCTATGACGTCATCATATATCCCTTCAATGTTAGCAGGGTTATATAACCATACCGTAATCATACAGTAACCATACGCACACCACGCCCATGCCATAACCATACCGTAACCATACCCATGTAATAACACTGGCTATACCGTAACCATGCCACAACCATGCCACAACCATGCCACAACCATGCCACAACCATGCCACAACCATGCCACAACAATGCCACAACTATGCCACAACCATGCCACAACCATGCCACAACCATGCCACAACCATGCCACAACCATGCCACAACCACTTATACAAATGCGCTTAATTTGAGTGAGCAGTTAGAAACATTGTTATTCTTCACAAATAATGCTACAGTACTAGCTTATGTTAGCTTGCTTCTTATACAAATGATGATCTTGGTTTTCCAACAATAATCTACTAGAGTATCAATACAAATACACATAGTGAATGGCTACGGAATATTGTTCCTTAGATGGTGCATGGGTGCTACCCTGGTGTTCGCTATGGTCAATTTGGTCATTAGACTAAACCAGAGAAAAGTAAAAGTAATGTCGTTTGTGAAGTAGAGCAATGATAATTGCATACATGAAACGAAAGCAGTGATAATCGCATGCATGAAATGAGGGCATATTTATGTTTGAACGATGATATAATTTTTTTTAAGCATTTTTGTAAAAAATATAGCGGGACTACATGTTCCATACTTCTCGCATTGTTATAATACCATGAGGTAGCAGTTGTAGTAGATATGTTCCGATTATCAACGCTGACCCAATTATCGACGCTTGGCTGACCTGTTTATAAACTGGTCGACTTGTCTATAAACGTTGAAGCGTTGACAATCGCGGTGACCCGTTTATAAACAGGTCAATGCGTTGATAATCGGATCAACCTGATTGTCAACGGATAGAAAGTGTTTGGTTTTTAATGAAAATTGGTATGTGACCAGATTTGATGGTGCTGATTTCAAATCTAGTATGGTCATTGAGCTTCATAGGATATGAACGTCATAGGATATGATCAAAGCTTTGTCAATTTTGAAATTTTGATGCATGACATAGTTTCTTTGTAGTTAATAATGCATATTTTTAAATTGTTGAAGTGATGATCTGAAGCGTACTGTGCTCTGATCTCCCATGTAATTGTATCATCTTCTTCTTGAACACAACACTACAATCTATTAGATTACAAGGGACGATTGACGAAAATAGAATGGTAGAAATATTAGAAGAATTATAAAAGAATAAAAAAAATTACTGCAAAATTAATATGAAAAATTAACACTGCAAAAAACTTTTGTTCACATATCTAATTTCGCGTAGTACTATTTTTTACGAACGCTTACGTGCTTTTGCCACCATGCCTTCCTACTACTTTTTTGCAGAGTAAAATTTTTGAAAAGCTTGTTTTTGAAGAAAATTGATTTGTCTAATTTCTGATTTTTTTTGCAGGGTATGTAGAATGGTTATTGGTGCTAATATACACCGTGTTCTTCATTTCACTGTGTTCCCAACGTTTCTTACAGCCTCAATATATTTTGTGAATAGAAGATTTTTAGAGATTCTTTGTTATATATGGAAGGCGCGGTTAGAGTTTTAAATATTTTTGAGAATGGTATTAACACTATCCCACTACTAATTTAAAAAAATAAGCATCCCTCCCTCACTTTGATTATCATAATTGCGCAGAGAATTTCAATAAACCTTTTTCAATTATTTTTAATGAATTAAAAAAATGTTTTGTAGTGGTTGCTAATATTCCATTAGAGTTTTAGACACCCCCACACTGACGTGGTAGCTTGAAAATAAATCAGAAAGAGATTATATCTATTATCTATTATATACTTGATTGAACATCCCATAACATGTACATAACAACATTTTCGCGATTCATATATGGCACCTGTATTGCCCACGTAGTATGTCACATCCAATTACCAAAATCTCTATATGAGGGTTGTATGTATTACTCACTATCTCTATATGAGGACTGAATGTATTACTCACCATTCGTATATACCTACAATCAAGGTAATAAATTATGAGAAAATTTGTGAATTTTGAAGAGTAATACACACCACAAGTGAAGCAAAACCGCGAGAAACGACCAAGAAACGTCCCGAGAGATTTATGGCGTAGGATCTTACGTCTTTTTGCAAATTCGACAAATTCTTTTGATTCTAGAAGCCTAGTACCCAGACTCTTGGAACAGATTCGAATTTTCGTTCCGCTCTGTCAAAGTTGAAGTTTCAAATTTTTGAACGAATTTCCGTTCTTACCAAATATTTATGATTGTAGCTAGTTAAGCCTAGTCATCCGTAACCACCAGGCACATGGCGTCCGATCAACTAAACGACGTTACGACGTTGATCTGACAACGTCGTTGTGAAGCAGCAGGGTGTATTTGGTAGTTCTTAAAGTTGCGCTCTTTTCTACGTGTTTTTTTGACGTCGAATTAAAGGTTGAAATAGGAGAATCTGTATACAGAATTCACGGAGCTCCGTATCTAGATATCCAGGACAGTATTCGGTATTTTTATAGGCTGCACTCATAAAAACTCACTAAAAGTTGATTTTAAATTTAATGAAAAGGTTTTATTTCTAATAGATTTCATATTTGTAGTGATCGCGTGACGTCTATATTCCAAAATGACCACCTTTTCGGTGTTGATTAGACGCGACATGGTTTGATGTATTTTAAAACACGAAAGAAGTTAAGAAAAACATAAACCAAATAACCGTCACTTAATATGTTTTAATAAACAAACATATTAATATGTATGATGAGTGTCAGTCTACTTGAATAGTGTTAAGGATTGTGGGGCTCAAGCGAATAGTGATCGGATAACGAATATCTCAATATTTTTGTGCGCACACCGTTGTCTCACGGTGATGAATTAAATAGAAAATACGACGTATTTCTGACTTTGAATAGATGGTGTATATCAAAATTATTGGTCCTGTAATATTTATCCGCAATGCGGGGATACAACAATCTTTTAACTATAGCAACACGATTTTCTCCGAAATATTTTGTTTGATAATTTAATACGAAAGTCAAAAGAAACCTCACAATAATGTGACGTCAATTTCTATCAATGGAATATCTTCTTATGTCTTCTTCAAATTAAATTTGCATGCAATTGATTGGTAGATTACACAGAACAAACCAATCATTTGCACTTTCATTGACATATAACACCCTTTTATGTTTAGCTATTTTTTATTAAATGATCTCAAGATGACAATTATTTTGATAATTTATTTGTTACATTGCTTTTGACATTTTCACACGATTCAGACAATAGTTCTTTGCAGGATTAAAATTCAAACTGTACGAAATTACTTCTTAATGCTATCAAAACCCCTTTTGCTTAGACGTTTGCGCTCTCAATGGGCACGTGACATTCTTTCACGTAAAAAGACGTTGTTTTGACGTTAGAACAACTCTATTTTACGTTAACGAAATGATTAAAAAGTGATCTTATTTAGTCTGTATTTAAACCACAAAGATCCGAAAGATTAGACTCTGTCTTGATAACATTCTAAAAATGATTGAAGATAATCAACCTATCAATATATCATAAATATATCCTGTTTCTCAGCACATTAGATTGTTTAAAACATTCGAATAATTATGATGTATTTCTTCCATCCAATCGATCATGTCAGATGCTTATCTTGATGAATTATATTTTCAAATTTTAGTATTGTGTGCCAACTTACTGATAGGAATGTACTAACACAGTGCAAAGGACGAAGATAAACTATATGCTGTGATATGTTGCAATTTACCGTTCATAACAAAGATACACGGGACCTTCTCAGCGAGCAAACATTTGCTCAAAGTCAGCAGTAAAGACGCTAGAGCAACGTTGACGTTGTTCTAGCGTCTTTACTATGGACTTTGAACAAGTTTATGCTCACTGGGATGAGACCGTTTTCGGAGGAGTTTTGCGTTGTAAAAAATAACCCAATGTGAATTTAAATTTAAATATCTTTATAAGCGCGAAAAATAAAATCGTATACATGTTCTTTCCGTGAAAATCTACCAGATATCTCCGTAAACGCACTGTGTATTGCCATACATGGAACATACTTAGCACGCGATGTCGGATCAACGTCAAAATAACGTTGAAACTTTGTCGCGACGTCGTGTTCCCACTGAATGGAACATACAGTATGAAAGTACGCAGTTCTTTTATAGATCGTATTCTATACCCTGCCGGTACGTGTCGTTTTTTTAATGTAACAATGACGTTGTTTTGACGTCAACGTCAAAACAACGTCTTTTCCACGTTGAAAAACGTCAAGTACCCATTGGGTAGCGTTTTGTATTTTTCTTCGTTTATTTACCTCTGCATTTTTTCTTGCAATCGTTTTCAAGATTTGAGCAAACAAATATTTCCGAGTAATTTTTACATGCTTGCTCACAAATTATAAAGTCTCCGCCACAATCACCATTGCAGCTACGTTTTGAAACCGATTTATCCGGATTACAATGGTCCAGACATGTATCTCTTGCTTGAATACATACAAACTCTTCCGGTTTACTGGAAACAAGCAAACATGAATCAAAACGATATAAGCAAGTACCACGGCACACCGATTCATCTTTATCACCTTCTTGTAACGTATGTCCAAAAAAACATCCTTTGTAACTGTTTATAAATGTATCAGCACACGCATTCTTTTCTGCCACGGTTTCACTGTACGCTATACATTTTTTAAATGATAAGCGCTTATTTGAGGCACATTGAATTGCGTGGGCTTTGGTCCAGTCCTGGTAATGAACATCTTTGTTGTTTTCGTGTGGTGTTGGATGGGTGACATCTTTATCATTATTTGTTGCAGTGTCTTTAAGTTGATATTCATGAATGAGCGTTTCCAGTTCATCTAATGTATTTTGTGATATATCTGTTGGTGCAGAGAGTGTGGAAGCAAGACAACAGAAGCAGAGGGTTACTAAAATTAAAAACATAACTTGAGGTTACAAAAATAATAGGAACCACCTTTAAATCAACACTCCCATAATCCACACTCCTACATTCCATTGGTTTCTTCATACTGACTACCCAATCAGCACGCGATGTCTAAACAACGTGGAAAAGTTTCAGTATTCTTTTTCGCTGTGTAACTTTTATTTAATTCGCATCCTGCCGCGACGTCGTTTTGTCGTTGTTCCGATATCGCGTACACACTGAGCATCTTCTTTGTTTCTCCAAATTAGTTGTCAAAGCCTATTATTTTAGTTGGTTTCAGGTTTGAAGGATATAGCTAAATTCGAGTAAAATTAAAGTTGCGAAGTATACCGTAAATTTTAAGAAAGTTTTTCCAAGCCCAAAAGTAAATGTTGTTCTTCATTTGTGGAGGAGTGTATTTTGGTATAGTGTTAATGTCCAATTCCATTAAGGAAACATTTCCGCTGGAAACAAAATTAACCAATCAGAATACTTTTCCAGACAGAAAGTTTTAAACTGTTTCTTTTGTTCTTTACGGAAATTTTTCCTGCCCGCGAAGTATTTTTCAGAGTGGCCGCACTCTTTTATAGTATATAGTATACTATAAATGCAACATTGCAGATTTTATTTTTTCGGACCTGGATATTCCATTTGGACCAGAAATAGCATACATGACCGTATTTGGTAGTTCATCACCTGTTTATTCCATACATTTGAAAAGTTTTGGAATAAATTTTACTACACCCTTAATTTAAGGCTTATCTTTTCCATGGAAACAAAAACATCACTGATTATCTCTTCATATAGCACAGTAGGTCTATTGTGGTTAACATAGTTACGTAAAGATGGAAATGTCGGGGAATAGAGAGCTCTCTGGAGGCATATGACGTCAGATTAACGTCGAAAGAACGTCAAAACGTGCCGACGTGCTCACTGTATTAGTCTTACGATTATTGCAACAGCGGAGAAAATCTGAATCACAAAAACGTATTAACCTTTTTTCTCCTAAAAGCCTTAGATAAGTCCCTTGGTTAGCCGATATTTAGTTATGGTACCTATCCATGACCAAACGATGTTAGATTAGCATTAACGTTGTAGAACATTTATTCTAAGGACGTTTAACCACGACCTCACGAAAGAATATTCCAGTGTTCTAAGAAGAGTTCAAGTTAAGAAACAAATACGATATACTTACCAATGAACTTCATTTTAAATTTCGTCACAACTCTTACTTCTACAATTTACTAATATTTCAACTAGCGATCCGACTTGAAATGAGCACAACGACTTTTAAAATAAGATAATTGTTTCTTTATATCTCAAGTTTATTTTTGTTTCATAAATAAATAAATAAATTTCTACGTCACCGTCTAATCATATGTGACTCAACGATTTTAAATTTTAAATCGATAAGTTGATCTTCTATAGATTACTAGATAGCCCAATTTAAAGTATAAAGTAACACAAGACTGAGACAAATTTTTAATCTTCTTTATATTTTTATGTGTTGAGTTCGCGGATGTTAAAACACTCACACTTTTATGCTAATTCTTAACTTTTCAAAATTAGTAGATAAGTGAACCACTTTTATTGCTCAGGATTTTAAATTTACTTTAAAAACAAGTGGGAATTAAGGATGCCGCCATTAAGCTTTTCTATAATTAAAGCTAATTCCCTTTGAAGTCTGTCAAATAAACCTGTTTATTTGTCAAGCATCCTTATTTTAATTTTTGTCTAAAGTATCTATGACGCTATGTACATAACTTCCTATATCCTAAACTGAAATCCCACAGTAGTGTTTAACGACAAACACGTGTTTTGATTTTAGTTGGTCACATGTGGCTTATAGTATCTCCATATATCTTTCCTATTCCGTATTTAAAACCGCTGAATAATGATGACGATTCACAACTCCGACAGGTAAAATGGGAAAAATAGTATCATTCATGAACGTATATCTAGTGTATGGTACAAAACCTGTACGAAATAATGACATTAGATTAGTATGCAGAAGACGGGAGGATCGTAACAGGCGAAGAGGTGACTGCGACGAAACAGAAACTATTGTATTATGTTGAAATAGAAACTGAAAAAAAGAGCTCTTTTCAATTTTTTTGCTTATTTTCGCGAATAGAAACTTCTGGAACATTTTGCGGGAATTTATTTTCGCGAATGCTTAGTAGCTTTTCTAAGCGTTAGGAAGATATTTTTAGCAGACGTCGCATACAGACGTCCGACAGGTAGCACGACACGACGCCCGATTAATGTTGATGAAACAAGTTCAAAATAACCTCGTAACGTTGTTGTGCTGTTCTTCCATCGTTAATCCGACACCGTTTTCACTGAGTAAGATACAAAGTATGAGAAACACTACCCAATGAACGGGTCACATGTAAATTATACGTAGACTTCAAAATTACTTTGACATATTTCCGACAGGATAGATATTATTATGGTTGATTTCCATTAGGCGGAAAATTTCGTGAAAAAGCCCAAAGAAGACATGTCATTGGTTGAAATGATGTGTGACGTCAATTTCTACTAATAGAATGTCTTCTTTTTGTCGCACGGAATTTTGTGCTGAATTAAAATTAAACCATATCTCCAGTACGCTTCACTCCTAAGTTTTGATTCTTACCTAATATTTTGATTATTTTGGTGGTGAGCTAAAACAAGACATGGTTGGTCTTATAACATATAATAACGATCTTTATGCTCTTACAACCTCGTTCCCAGGATCCCTTCATTTTCCCAGTCAATAAGGCAAGGAAACCCTGGGATCGAGGTTGCTGGTCTTACTTGACCCATGTGAGAATAATGTTGCAATTTATAGAGATATAAGCTGATTACATTTTAGATATAATCTTCAAATGAAATATAGAGTGTTGATACGTTTTAACATAATAACGATCTTTATGCTCTTACAACCTCGTTTCCAGGATACCTTTATCTTTCTAGTCAATAAGGCAAAGAGCCCTGGGACCGAGGTTGCTGGCCTTACTTGACCCATGTGAGAATGATTTAATGTAGAGATATAAACTGATTACATTTTAATGTATGCTATAATCTTCAAATGAAACATAGAGTGTTGATACGTGAGAACTTGTAAGGCACATACGTTAGCCCTTTATAAATCAGCAGCTGAAAGAAAAAAACGCCCTGCCTAGTCCTCATACGCTTTTCGTTTTTATTGTGGTCAACTTTTCATCCGCTTCCATAATGCTGTCATCATGATGTCATATTCAATGAAATGACAGAGTATTAATTTTGAAATAAATTTTAACCTTTGTTTTTATGACTCAACGTTTTAAATTTATGATCAACACTTCCGGTTTCACTATAGTTTAATAATTTAGTCTGGATTAATAAAAATTGTGAAAAATCGTGTTTGATGACATCATAATAGTTTGTTTTTGTAAACACTGGACGAAATTTATTTACTTATCTATTTATTTTGTATGTATACAATATGAAAATTTTCCCTAAATGTTTTATCAAAGAGTGTTCCACTCCCTGTCGCCCTTAGACTGTGAAACAATGGGTAAAAGGAAACGTGAAGAAATCTGAATTTATAGCATCAAATTCTGTCTTTACCGCCCATTAATTCTCTTATTTTTAAGCTCTTCTATAGACTAGAAAGCGTCTCTTTTTTCAAAAAATAAAGAATTTTGTTTCATACGGTACTTAATAAGATCAGGCGCGCTGTATAGTTATAGTCTAGTTCTTCTACAATCACTGGACAACCTGGCAACAAGAGTTTAGAAAAAATTTAGTCAACTCTTCAAAATTTAGTCATACTTTCCGAACTAAATTTTCCAACTTATTCATTTTTCCTCCGACTAAATTATCATAATTCTAAAGTTTCGTCCAAGAAATATAGGGAAAAATATTTGTCTGGAAAACTTATTTGCCGGGTCGGAGAAAAATTTAATACCATAAAAAAATCTGGTGAATTTTCAACGACATTCTTTAAAGGACAATTACCCACTGGGCGCATGACGGTGGATCAACACGGCGTCAGAACGTCGATACAACATCAAAAACGACGAGTTAAAGGAAACCGAATCTGCTTATGATCCATGAAAAAAAATCCAAAAAGAATATTTCGGTAAATAGTGTCACTCTCTTGTCCATATTTATTCTTTCCGTTTTATTTTACCAGCGAATCGTACAGACCTTTGCTTATTTAGTATACGCATACTCAGGTTCTTAATGATGAGCCCTGTTTCATATTCGCTACGCAATATCATAAAACAGAAAATCAAGCCAACTAACTTGTTTGTTTCTTCTGTCTTTGACAGGATTAGTTTGAACATGTATGAAGGTGTGAAATTCCTGGAATTTTCAAACACCAACAATTGGACGTTTCTGCAGATACAGGACGCCGGATCAATGTCGAAACAATGTCAAAATAATATCGTGTGCACACACACTGGGGTTATCGCATATGTCGAGATATTCAAGCGACAGTAGTCAACACGCGACGTCGAATTTACGCCGAAAAGGCACGTGCCGGCAAGTTAGTTTTCAGCTTTATTTTCTAACTTAGTAGATTGGTTAATGTTTAGAACGCTTTAAGTTTATTTCTTGCTGCGCGTAAAAAGTGAAAACAGCTGCGGATGGCTTTTTTCTGTTTCTCTTTCCTTTTCTAAATTAGAAGAATTTGATCTTAATAAGCGGATCTATTTTTATTCATTTATTACCATACTCACCTTTTATTTCCTAAAAGTTAATTCTCTTTACAAATGCGGTACATCTGTTTTCTAATGTTTGTACCATTTACTAAGATTAGGTGCATATTAATTATACATGCAGCTTTTTGACATTTTTTTTTCCTTCTTCCTTCTTCCTCGAGCTTGTTCCTTGTTCATAATATGATGTTAAAAATTTAAAAAGTAAAATTAAAATCTAAAACGAGAGGTTGTACGGTGCAAAGAATGAAAATGAATAAGAGAAGGAAAAACACGGGATTTCAGTAAATCTAAAATTTGCTTTCTTAAAACCACGAATAACTCCCAGATAAAATTTAGTACAATAGAATTTGGGTGGGGACTCATTCAAGCGAGAGACTAAACAACGTCCATAAAACAACATCCATTTGTGAATTATGAAAACAGTAAGAAGAAAATTTGCTTGATTTCAAGAAATTCATCATCTAAAATGTAAAACCATATGAGATGCTGGATTAGCGGAAACGGTGTCAACAAAGTTGGTATGAGAAACGGACTCCCGTCGCTGTTTTCCATCACTATATACTTCCGTTGTTTCGAATAAACTGATACGTAAATGCCCGTTTCCAGTCAATTGCGGCTTCGCAGTAATCGATTCATTCTCTTTCAAGGTCTTATTTTCTTACGGGTCATTGTTTAGTTCGTACGTATTATGCTTTACCTGAGACCTCTACTCCTGCTTTATAGAATACTTTCATGAACGTCTACTTTAGGGTAGCACTTGCTACTTAGATACGTGAAACATTCAGCATATAGGTTCACCATATTAGAATTATTCCAAAAGCTTTTACGTTTTTCTTCTAATCATGCATCATGTCTCAGTTTTTTCTAACTAGGTAACTAGGGATTATTTCTCCCTAGCAACCAAATTTTTGACAGGTGGTAAAAAAACATTTTTATGTCATCGTGAGTAAGGACGTCCTCAAAGTAGGATATCTCTAATATTTGACTAATTTGTTTTTTGTATTATTTATTTAGTAGGAGAATTGTATATAAAATGCTGCCAGTCAACATCCATTATGAGCAATCGATAGCAATCGAGCAGGAAATCATAAGAAATTTGTTGAACAACTAGCTACCAGGCTTTATTTGATTATACTCAGTACCATATTCTCGTTACTAGACTTTTTTGTGTGGGAAAAGGAGATCATAGTGGAAATATGTACTGGTCAAACTCTCTATAACATAACATAAACACCCACTAGGTAAGGGAGGTCTACTCAACGGCGATGTGACAACGCTTTTCCGGTTGGCAAACGACGTTGGACAAATCGACGTTGGGAAGTTGTTTTGAAGTTGTTTCGACGTTCTGACGCCGTGTGTCGGCAGAGTAGGATGTCAAAATGACGTTATTTCAAATTCTCATATGTTATGTACGTCTGGAACGCAATGCATGTCTCATTTTTTTTTATTTATTTTGCTATAGACATTCTTTTCTAATTATATGCTAGAAAAACATGTCTGCGATGATTAAAACTGAGTCAGCAATTTTGCAATGTAAAAGTTTATTGACATCTGATTATCAAACATGTAGTAAGCATGTCAATACAACTGCGGAAACTAATACATACTGAGTCAGCGATTGCATTTCATTATTATACATTATGCATACAAGATGTACGACATTTACTATGTACTAGTTACAAGAATTTGAAGAATGTGTAAAGAATGCCTAAAAGAAAAAGGATGTTTATGCAAGAATTTCGTTACAATGGTAGAAATAAAAGTAAATAATCACTGTGGAGGAGGGATTTTTGAGCGTAGCTTCTTATTTTGATCATTGAAACGTGATTCCAGCTTATTACACGATTGCAACATATGGAGAAAAGTAAATACTTAAACAATATTAAAATAGAACAAATGTAACTTTCGTTATTTTTTAAGAGGTTCGCAATACTAATCGTCATGAAAAATAAACAATGACAAATTTTGATTCATTCAACCTTTCTTTCATTTAGAAATTCTGTTTGAAATACTTCACAGCGTGAAGATTACCGACTACCATCCCGGATAACTCCTTATATGTAATGATTATTTCCATATATGGCAACACTCGGTCCGTATATGGAGATATGTGGGAATCCTGTAGAGTATTCTCTAATCTTGTTCCACGCTGTGTTTACCTTCGTCTGTACATATAATATTACTTATGAACAACACTTGTTCAAAGTCAGCAGTAAAGACGTCATAACAACATTTAAACGTTGTTCTAGCGTCTTTACGGCGGACTTTGAACAAGTTTTTGCTCACTGAGGTGTACTTCAATCATATATACTCTACGTCTTGATAAAATGGAAAACAGATATAATATATATAGCTACGGGCCCATATACGGTAATACCTTTTACGCCTTACGCAAAAATGTGTACATAAATGATTAAAAAAAAATACATTGTATAATCGATAAAAGTATAATCGATAAAAGTGTACTCACAAATATGACAAAAAGGGAAACAAATGAGAATACAGATTAATCCATACTTGAACTACACGCCATTCATTCTCAAATATGGAGTTACACGACCACATACTGAGACCACACGAGACCACATTATGTAATAGTTATTTTAGGTTGTGAAATACAGCAGAAAATGTCCCAGTGGGCACATGACATCGTAACAACGTCAGTTGTTTCGACATTGTTCCGATGTCGTGTGCTTTTAGGGATATAGCTTCACCAGGTTAGTGATAATCAATATGTTTAAACGTCACAATGGAGACCTCTTTAACAGCAGTTATAGCCTTTCAGACGCTAGCCCGTACGGCATTTACGCAGTTCCGATTTCCCGATTTCGTTCCGTTTCTGCCGATTCTGGAAAAACTACGACCACAGTCCACATAGGTTAATACCGGGTACATTTTGGCGACATTAAAATAACGTCAAATAATCGACGTCCAGAACAACGTCAAGTTCACAAATCCATTTAGAAATAATTAATACCTGCGACGCCAGAACGACATCTTTTCGACGTTGCTCTGAATGTAACGATAAAAAACAACCTAAAGTATAAAAGTTGTGGCTTCAAACAAGATTAATATCCTTGCTTTAAACATCTTCAAAAGAGAGGGACCATCTTAAAATTTTGCTTTTTGGTAGGGTTAAATCAACTAAAATTGACAAAATTCAATAATAATGAATCTAGAAACATAGAAACATAGAAATCTGTACAAAGAAACCAATCCATTGCAAGATCGTTCACTCAGTACCCTTCTCTGTAGATGCGAGTTTGTGGAAGATGCGAGTTTGTGGAAATTAATAAAATTCAGTTAGAATTTGCTTGTAGGCAATTTACTAGCTAACACGTGATTGACTGAAACGAGATTTAATTAAGTAGTTAATTCGTTAATTAGTTGCTTAATTAAATTTAATTAAATCATTCGGTTTAATGGAAATTACAGACAGATAATCGTATAATGGCAGTGATGTAAACTATATCTAATCTTGTGTTACATGTATTTTACGTTCTTTTGTTTAGATCACATTAATTGTTCTCATGAATAGCCTTCAATAAGGTTACGAATGACTTTTGATTAATCCCTTTCTCAAACACAACAATCTTCACAAGAAAAATATTGGCAATGGATAAGTTCTTGCGTCCTCAACGATTTGATGCTATTCCTACCGCTACTGGTTCAGACAAAGCATGGCTGCATTGGAAACGCACATCCACTAACTCTCTGCTAACAATACTAACAAATTCCATTGTTACAATACAATAAACAAACTTAAGGTCGTTATCCACTTCAGAAAAGTTTTCGCAGAACGGAAATGGAACGGAAAACGGGGAAACTACAGAGGAGAGTACTGAGTCAACGATCTTGCAATGGATTGGTTTCTTTGTGCGGAAAGAATCACCAATCTATTACAAGTTCGTTGACCTAACGCACTTCTGTACAGATTCATTTTTGTTGAATTTGTGTTAGGTCATCAGTTAGAATTTGCTTGCAGACAATTTACTAGCTAACACGTGATTGACTAAAACAAGATTTAATTAAGTAGTTAATTCTTTAATTAGTTGCTTAATTAAATTTAATTAAATCATTCGGAAAATTGCAGACAAAAATAGAACAGATAATCGAATAAGATTCTTGCTGCTGAAACTGCAAATTTGTTCCTATTCCTTTGTGGAAATTTTTTCCTATAACAGGAACTACTAACTATAATAGGAACAAAAACTACAAAACCAACAGGAACTATATAGTTCAATTTTCCTCATCATTTTTAGAAATCATTTTGGCCATAAAAAGTAATATTTGAGGCTCGAGTTGCTCCAAAGTTTGCCCGTTTTGTATATGCAGTGCTTCTCGACTTTGTTCTAGCGTCTTTACTGCGAACTTTGAACAAGGTTTTGCCTACTAGAAGAGAAAAAAACAACATCTTTTTCCTTATCTAAAAACAACTTGAGCACAAGATGAATTTGCAGAACCTAATTATATGATTAAATCATATTTAATTAAAAATATTCGGTTTCATCAAATTTACAGACATGTGTTTACATATATAGGACTTTATAAGATTAGTGGAATTGACACGTGATAAGACATGTAGCTCCGTATGAAGTTAACAAGATTAAGAAAATCAATAAAGCGCAAAAGACAACTGATTCTTTACTTTTCTTCCCCCACTGGAAAACAAATAAATATTCAGACATCGGAGAGAGGAATTATAATGGTTTTCGTCATCGGTTAAAAATTTCATCACTAAAGAAAACTTTCTACATTTTTAACCAAAGGTTCAAGTGTCAGAACTGGGAGGACGGAATAAATATTTATATTATAGTTAACCCGGGCTTTTTTGTC
>JAULBZ010001849.1:0-20477 GCA_032360805.1 Neoturris breviconis
CAATTGTTCTTGTAAACAATAGCAAATTGAATAGCGAAATACGTCGTTGTGAATCTTTCTCTTTTCGTATATCTATGAGTATAGTAATCCTAGTAATTCTAATACAAATATTGATTTGTCCAATATTATTCATACAGCTAATCTCGCCTCTATCAATATAATTTTTATGATCTTTGGATGAATGTCAGGAAGATATTCTTTTCTTAGAGGTTTTACAATCATTATCTTGTTATTTTGAAAATTCTGTTACTTACTTTCAACTCGTTCCTACCCCCAAGACAGGACCTTTCAGGGTTGGTGTTTTTAAATATTTTCTCAGACTGGAATACCTAAGAACACAGTGACCCATGCACCATGGAGCAGCAACTCACTAGCGGCATACTCGGAAAATCTCGTGAAAATCTCAAAAAATATCTCAAAAAGCTCAAGGCAGGAAGGGTTACTAACATACTATGCAGGATAGTTTATTTTCTTACTTTTAATACTTTTGTAGAAATCTTGGTTGTCTGATTCAAATGTTTTTGTTTTTTTAGCAAAATTTAACAATATGAATAATTAAAAACAGATTCTGCTTACCGTATTTTCTTCATGAAATGTTGCAGAATTTGTTTCTTCAAAGCTAAGAAGTATAGCCTTTATTGATGGATTTAGAGGGATTTTATTTCCAACTCTGGTTTTAATCACAGCTCAATCATGTTTGAAAATATAGAGTGATTTTTAAAGTTGAATTAGGAAGAAGAAAATGTTATTGAGTACAGTTTTCAGTAAAGTTTTTAATTTCAACAATTCTTATTTTAATAATTTTATTTTAGTAATTTAATTGGACAGTGTTCAATCAAATGTTTGTTAAAGAGCAGCTTTTATTGAAGGACAACATTTATTTAAAACTGCGGCATTTATTGGAGGACTTGCGTTTAATAGAGGGAAATAGGGCTCGAAATAACAGCCGGTCATCATCTTCCACAGTGATGACCGGCTGTTATTTCGACCCCTGCTATTTGGGCTAGGTTATGAAAACCACATCCGTTGTGCTAAAACATTTGCGCTTAAAATTAATTTTCTCTTACCTACTGTTTGATAGCAATGATCTCATAATTATCATTACAAATAAGTATTAACCTTATTCATGTTGGATTTTTTTTAAATTGGCTTACTGCTAATGTTTTCCACCCCCTTCCTTAATAAA
Organism: Neoturris breviconis; assembly: GCA_032360805.1. Lineage (NCBI taxonomy): Eukaryota > Metazoa > Cnidaria > Hydrozoa > Anthoathecata > Pandeidae > Neoturris > Neoturris breviconis. The sequence goes on from JAULBZ010001849.1 coordinate 1,187, forward strand.
TTTTAAACCACTTTTTAAAACTATTTGGTCGAAGCAAGCAGAATATGATGAAACCACTTATTTGGTTGGGCCATTGCAAATAACCGATAAGAGATATTTCTGATAAAGCATTATTATACAGGTTCAAATTGTTACCACATCACAGATAGGAAATTCCACGAAATTTCTACTATATTTATTCAAAATAGCAAGCACTCTCAAATATCCTTATATTTTTAATACTTTTAAACAGGTGCTCCCTATGCTGATTAGAGTGCATTATTTGAATAAAACAAGCGAAATAATTTGCTGTGTGGCAGTTAATGTCCTCAGAGACTTTTTAGTTTTGCCGTTTATTCAAAAATATTTCTGTCACATACGATTATCCACTCTTAAGGAACTACCAATCCATCCTCTAAATGATATTTGTCCTATGGCTGTCAGTGTTAAGCATGCTCTCTCAAATAAGCACACGTTTTGAATAAATGTACTCCCTAAAAAGTAAAGTCTGATATAAGAGAAAAACCACAAACATTTTGATGTTGTTTGTATGTTGTTCCAATGTTGTGTGTGTGCCAGCAGGACATGCACTTATTCAAAAATATGATGGTATATAAATTCATGCTGAGTTCGTTTTGGACCCTAATTGTAATCTTTATTTAGCAAGCTTTACATGGGCCCTAAATGGGTTTCACTATAAGCAACTATGTATTTGATTTGTTTCTTTGCCCTGAAGAAACCAATCAATTGCAAGCTTGTTCAGGGTGAAACTCATTTAGGGGCTCATGTAAAGGCTGCCTTATTGGGTTATTTAAAGGATACTACATAAGCATCTGTGGAATAGAAAACAAAAGACAAGAAGACAAGAACACTTTCATAATATTTGTATTTCTTATTTTGTAGTAAATAATAGAATAATAATGACAGTACTTAGGTGCCATCTCAAAATTTTGCTTCAAAACCAACTTTTTTGTGAGGGGTAAATCGACTAATGAGCTTGCAAATGGTTGGTTTCTTTGGTACCGAAGAAAACAATCAATTGCAAGATCATTGAATCAGTACTCTCCTCAGTAGATTTTATTTTTGAGACTAATAACATTATGAACAAAAAAGTATGTAAATAAGTTTTATTGTCAGTCTTTAAAGTTTGAATATAACTGCTGGGCACTACCTGTGGAGGAGTGTTTTTGAAAACTACACTCCAAAAAACACTCCTCCACAGGTGATGTCCAACTGTTAGATTCAAGTTTATATATACAAAATTACTAATAACCATTACAATGTCTTCCATACTGTAAACAAAATGATAATCTATTATGAAGATGAGTTTTTATGATGAGTATAATAATTTACAAGTGGCTCCAATCCCGTTTTTTATTTTTCTACATAAAATATAACCATGCAAATCTTAATCATCACTGCGAACGGTTAACACTAGCTGAATTTGTTTCAGTATTAGGTATGATTGGATGCAGCATTGATGATAATCTCTCAAATATCTTCCTTTTGATCGGTTTATTGATCACAACGTATATCATAGGATCGAAAATCGTATTCAATATTAATCCATATCCCATTATAAGGGCAAGGTTATTCCAAAATGCAAGTTTACCATGAATTAAATGATTCATTGCATCTAATACCTTTGGTGTATAACAGATCACATATGTAATAACGACACCAAAACAAACCTTGGCAGCTTTTAGTTCCTTCATCTGTGATATTCGTCTAGAGTGTGTTTTATCTTCAATGCCAGGAACTGTTGTCATAGTGATTGACCTAATTTGTTTTATGGTAACAATAAATAAAATGGAGTTACTAATTATCAAAACAATGAATATTGGTAGAATGACTATTAACCATGTGTATGTTGAAACTTGATAGCTATTTGGAGATTTCATGTATGTTACTAATACAATAAAATATGTGAAAACTATAAACCAACTTGCTGCTATGATAGTTTTTATGTGAACTGTTCTTACTGCTCGAATGTACCAGAATGGCCATATAACTGCCAAGAGTCTGTCGAATGAAATTTCTAACATACTAATGGCTGCAAGATAGGAAAAACATGATATGAGCCATAAAAAAGTATTGTAAAGTTTGAAAAATGTTACGTAATTTGCAGTCACATCATACTTTGTGGCATAAACGAAACAAGCATTTAATAAAATAAAAAACACTGACATAAACGTATCGCATAAAAATAAACTTAATAGAAACTTTGCTGATTTTCTGCCCCGTAACTGTTTTTCTTTTATAATGATGTAAGAAGTTATAGATGAAAGTGTAAAACCAATAATTGCTAGTGAAATATATATCCAGAAATGGATATGTAACCATGAATGATTATCTGACTTGGTTATGGTTTCGTTCATTGTCATGTTTCTCAAGTTGGATAGATTTGTATTCATCTTTTATCTATATTGACTCACAATAAATAATATTTCTTCCCTGGAATGTTTTCTTTAAATGTTAATTCGTTAATTTAGTCGTTAATTTTATTCCCTATCATGGTTGAATAAAATCGTGTAGGATAAAAAACCTGTATTTACAGATGTCGTTATACTGATGTTTATTTTTGTTGTTTTCTCTACAAACCTTTTTTTACATCTATATAAATAACAACAATAAGTTATATAATATGCAAATAATTAAATTACTTGAAATGATTATTTGCTTTCATTAATATACTATCCTAGAATTTCTTTTTTAGTTTTTCATCTGTATAAATAATAGATGATATGACTTTTCACATATTGGCTATAATCTGAAACCACCTCAAAATTTCATATTTATAAAACCTGTTCACTACTGTTTAGTTTTACAAGTAACTGATATAAAGGATCTATTTACCAAGATTCATAAATTACGGTGGTTGAAATAAGAGTAAATAATCACTGTGGTAGAGGGATGTCATAGCCTGAAGCTATACTCAAACTCTCCTCCTCCACACTGATTATTCACTCTTATTTCGACCACTGTACATTGTCTCTATGTCAGATGTCATTGTTGTACATCTTAGTTTCAATTGAAATAAATGCTACTCTTCTCCACTCTTTTGTGGATATTATTGACCAGCATTTCTAAAAAAAGTAGATCGGTACTAATTCATTAAACACTGACCCAACTATTTTATTAAATATAACACTTCTAATGAATCCTAGACACGTCAAAAGAGTGATAGGAGTAAGAGCATATAATCACTACGAAAGATAGAAATATTTACAAACCCTAGTATAATAAAGAACTATTTCTTAGAGTAAGCAAGGTTCAAAATAAGAGCAAATAGTCACTGTGGAGGAGTGATTTTTAGCCCACCAAACTAAAGTTTGGATGGGTTATTCCTATCACCTTGGAGGGATATTCTAGAAGGGCTCACCAAATATTTTTCGATTTCATCCACTCGGTCCTGAGGTTTGGGCAAAAAGTTGAGTTTTCGGCCCAATAGACCAAAAAGGTGTGGTACTGTCCTGAAATTTGGTTTTGGCATTCTAGGCATTATTACTAGACCCTTGGCCAAATCTATTTTAATTTTGTCAATTTGGGACCGAATATTGGTGAAAAAGGGATTTTTAAGTAAGACTTTTTTTGTTGACTTAGAAATATTTTGACTTCAGTTTATAAGGACTTGGAAATATTTTGAAAATTAACTTTTCTATCCTCAATTTTTGGAGATAATAGTGATATTTTTAAAAAAATAATTGAATTGAAGTCTCCATTTTAATTTTGGAAAGCTTCCTTCAATTTTGAAATAACTATTAATGTTATACCCACTTAAGGGTCGTAAAACATTTAATTACTACTAAGAGTATTAAGTTGGTTTTATAACATCAATAATTACTCCCAATAATACAAATTAGTAATAATAATGACAATACACAATTCAACAGAGGAAGATTCTTATAAAAAGATATAAAAAGATAATGAATAATAAAGAAAATATATTTTTCTGTTACATTGTTCTATTCTCTAGTGCTTTATAACATCAGCTAGTAAAAACCATCCAATATTATATAAAATGGATTTATTCAATAAAACTTTAATAGTTCTATCCAAAACCATCCTATGTATAGATACTATAACATAGGTGTATTCTCTATTTTTTATTTGGCGTGTACATAATGGTATGATATATAATGTGTGTATGCAATCCATATCCACTGTGGCGGAGTGATTTTTGAGCATTGATGTAGGCTATGATTTGAAATTTCACTACTCCCCTCCACAGTGATTTGATATAATTTTACCTTGATAATGGTATTCTAATTGTTTATTTAAACTAAAACTTTATCAACTTAATATGGACATGAAATCCTAATGTCACGTAAAATTTGGGTGTTTATCATTGATATGAAATTTCACTACTCTCCTCCACAGTGACTTCAGATAATGGTAACTTAAATATTGTGTTCCAATTGTTTATTTGACCTGAAACTCTATGTGCTTAGGTTTAACTTTAACTTGGTTTGGTGGGCTACTTTCAATACCTTACCTTTGATTGAGCATTGTTTCGTGCTATAGAGCCTAAAATTGCTAAAACATCCCTCCTCCACAGTGTTTTTGTTTTTAAATCCTGTATTTTGAAATCAAACCCTAGTGGGCAAAGACTTGTTCAAAGTCTGCAGTAATGCTAGAACAACGTCAAACGACAAACTGACTTTGAACAAGTTTTGTTCACTGGGATTCATGTATGAAAGTTTTATTTAATTAAATGGAGCAGTTATTTTCATACGAGTAAATATTTGTTGCATTTTCAAGAAAAACACTACTTAAAATGTGAATATTTTTAATCAACAAATTCTTAACCGTAGAGACAGTATTCATTAGGTAATGGGGACAACGACAATATTATTTATGAAAAGCATTAAAATAAATTTTATAATTATTAACTTATATTTTTCCCCTCCTAGTTTCCACTTAATCCTGTTGGTTAAAAATATTAAGATTTCCTGCTCCTTCTCAGCTAATAATTACCAATTTTTCTTTGCCGGTAAAATTTTTAACCGACGAAATTTTCAACCAAAAATATAGCTTAGTTTATAGAGCTCAATCTAATATCTTGGCATACTTAGTAACGTTGCAGTATTAGAAATTTCCAGCATTTCGATATTAACACTAAAGGTCGGTTTCCATTAGGCGAGTGATTGGGTTAATTCTTTTGTGGACTGGAGAGAAAATCGAGATTCATATAAAAAATTTAACAATATACATAGACCGAGCTCAACAAGCGATGATCTATATTGTGGTTACCGTAACATGGATTCAAAGTATTGGTTATTAAGAAACAATAAATAAAAATTTACTGCTTTGGAATTCTTCTAATATAAATAATATTCTTTTTATAATGTTTGTTCTCATGGTTAATATTCTTTGTATTCCTTGTGGGTCCCCACTGGTAGTACACTTGGTATCATCATATATTACTCACTTGTATGGACACAAGCGGCTTTTCATTTTCTTTAAAGAAATGTTTCATGATTTTTTTTCGTACTTGTTTATTTATGAAAACGTAAATAATTGGATCCAAAATAGTATTTACGACCATTCCAAAATCAACAAAGATGTCTACCAAACGATTAGTTGTTTGGACTCCTTTTACCAGTTTTGATGTGATTTGTATCAGTAATGGTGTGTAACATATCAATAATGAAATAACTACACCATAACATATCCTTGCTGCCTTCTTTTGTTGTGCTTCCTGGTGACATTTAGCAACACTATTTTGTTCGACCGTGTATCCCACTGCGATAGATTTAAATGTTTTTCTTGCGATTGTGAAAATGAAAGTGTTAATTACCAACAGTGTCCCAACGGACAATAGAATCATTGTTGCTATGGTGTAAAATACAATTAGGAGACGATCTGGATAATTTAAAGTCCAGAGTAAAAACCATAAAAGAAACAGTGAACCATTTAATACCCAATCCATAATTATCACCATAGATATGTTTTTTGCTGTAAACTGGTAATACCAGAATGGTAATTTAATTGCTACTAATCGGTCAGCTGATATTATTACTGTATTTGCAGCAGCATGTATCATTGAACTTGCTGTAAATAGAGTTATTGGTTCTATCCATTTCTCATATTGTTTCATTGTAATAACTTCATATTCATATAGTAACCGCGTGCATGTATAGATTATCATACCTACAGCTGATGTTGCATCACACGACATCAAACTTAAAAGAAATTTACTAGAATATTGCTCCCAGATATTTCTTGATTTTATGATGAAATATATAACGAACAGTGTCATTGAAAATGATATCAATGCTAAAATCAGCAGACTGTAATGTGACGCTTTCGACACAGGGTCATTTAATGTCACCATTTTGTTCTGTTAGTTAGTATAGAATGATATTGATTATGATTTCTCGACACTTTAAAGTGTTCTGTTGATGTTTATTTATGTTTTAGCTACCTTTTAAACACAGCTGTCATTATTTGTATTATAATATTTTAATTATGAAATAGAACTCTTGAATATGTATGCTAATATTTTTCTTCTTTGAAAGTGTTCCTGGTACTCCTGTTGTTTGTTTCCATGACGCAGAATTATTTGTAATATTTTTGTAAAACGTCATTACTTATTAAAATATTTCACCGATTTGTTCATTTCTATCGCAAATTTGTCGATTTTTATAAACGCACATCCTGGACATTTTATAATTTATTGACGACACTCCAGAAAGTTTGAAATAATAATTCTTATTTACTTTATAACCTTTCATTATGAAAATACTAGTTTGATTCTAATGGGGAACTGGTTATTATTAATGCAAAAAGATTTGATATGAGAGAAAATTACCCATATAAAGGTTAACTATCTTGACCTTTAAGAAATAAGTCAAACTCAAGATCGTGACATGGCTACACTTATTGCAAAACATTATGCATGACATTTGAAATCGCATTAACTCTAATCCTATTCGCTGTAGAACCATCAATCTAATCTACTGTACTCTAAAGTACACTAAGTTAAAGGGATGCAGTTCATTTATCTAATGGTGATGTATATTACAGATAGTTTTCAGTTCTCATGTGAAGTTTTTCAGATACTTCTGCTGATTCTCTGTAAAATGTTGTATGAGATTTTTAGAACTCATTACATTAAACCCCACAGAAATCAACATTATTACTGTGAATGAAATTGGAATATAAATATTTGACATAGGAACAAATCACTGTGAAGGAGAAATGTTTGAGTACTACTCCATTGTAGAAAGCCTGAAGCAATTGAGTACTACTCCATTGTAGAAAGCCTGAAGCAATGTTTAAAAATCACTCCTCCATGGTGATTTTTCAAACTCTAAATATTATCTATCTAATAATTAACATCTTTTTTTACAAGTAATAAATACAACAATAAACCATAAATCATATTTAAATTATAATGGGCTATGAGTCCTGGGTTAAATTCCTGATGAAGATGCAATGGTTGACTCAGCCTTCCATACATAATACATACTGTAAAAGTCCGATATTAAGCCCTGGGCTTATACAAGTCGTAAGACTTTTTTGTTGGGTCCATTTTCAGGGGAGGGGGGTCATATATATGGAAGGCATTTTGTGTTGGAGCTACAAGTTGGCTTATGGCTGTGATGAGCTTTTGTAAAAGTATAGAAAACATGGATTTAGGAGGAAAAAAAATACTAGAAAATAAGGAGATTTTTAAACAATATTTGATCTATGACTTAAATGCACAAATGCCTTTTCCCCTTGGTTTATGACACCCTTGCTTTATTATGTCATTTTTGGGTGTAAAATTGTGATCAGGAGTGGGCTTATGGGAGAGAGAGGTTAGGGTGCTTGTATCAGACTGTTATGGTATATGAGTGGTCTAAGAGTCAATAATTACTGTAGATTCAATAACGATACTTTTAACAGCCATAAAAACCGTATAAACCCATGCTAATGTCATGAATAATGGCATAGAGTTTCCAAGTATCCTCAAAACTCTAAATAAATAACAGTAACAATGCTTGAAGTACATATAAACAATGTGGAGAAGAGAATTGTGAGCTTAGCTGGAAGCTATGCTCAAAAATTACTCTTTTACAGTGATTATTTACTCTTATTTTGACCACTGTACAGACTGGTAAAGAAATTACCAGCATCCTGTGGTAAAGTGTGCCCTCCTCTTCCATTCAACTAACTTACTTAATTTTTCTTTTAGGTATTGGAAACCTGGTCCTGGGCCATATGGAAAAAGCTTGTTATACCTTTACAGATATATCAATTTTGGTTTTGTATTTCTACAAGATATGGTTGAGCGTTCTCTTATTGAGATTATCACAAATAAAACTGTTCCAGAACCAGGACTTTACGTACAACAGTTTCCTTATCCTTGTTATATTGATGATGTGTAAGTAAGACATTCAGTGGTCGAAATAAAAGCAAATAATCACTGTGGAGGAGTAATTTTTTAGTATAGCTTCAGGTTATAAAATCTAAAACTATGCTCAAAATCTCTCCTACGCAATGATTATATACCTTTATGTCGTATTATTACTCAACTAATCAGTGTTTTTGTTTTAAGAAATGATATCCCAGCGGACAAAAACCTGTTCAAAGTCGTTTTAAATGTTGTTCTAGCATCTTTACTGCAGACTTTGAACAGACTTTTGCCCGCTGAGATTGTTTAACCTTGACACTGCCTTGCACAAACTTTAAGTATCCAAGTTATATTATCATCAAAAAAACATAAGCACAGAGTCGTGTGCATTGATGTTTGATACAGAGTACTAATTTGGAAAAAGTAACTGGATGACCAAATAGGTAAAACAACACAAATGTAGCAGTCTATTGGAAAAGGTACCTTTCACATAATATAGATGAATCAATAACAAAAGAAATATGAATAAAAACTATGCAATTCTTTCGTATAATATTTACTTTTCGTATTTTTAATCTTTTCTTTAAAAACAATACTTTTCGTACATTTAAAAATATGAAGCGTAGATTTAACTCATATTTCATATTTCCGGAAATACGCTTCATATTTTTTAAATAAAAATACGATCGCTTCGTATTTGTTAAATAAAAATACGATAACTATCTTTGTAATAAATAATTAATAAGCTTTTCATTCTCATTATGGATTTAAAATAAATATTGCTATGATTATCTTACAGAACAAGTTAGCGATAGACTTGGTGTTATATGGGAAAGTGGCCCTCAATGCGTTACATTTTCCGTTACATTTTCATAACATTGGCATAGCACAAGCCCTGAGAATCAACATAGCTCGAAGAAGTATAACTACATCTCCAGTTCTACTGATGACTGACATTACATGCTACAAAAACAAAACAAAATTTGATTATTTTTATAAATGACGGGGGTCAGTATGTAACTTAATTTTTCTCAAAAATGCCCTTTTGCTTCGTTGAGCTAAAAAAAAATGGTCTCAAGAAAACAGGAGAATTACGAAGCAAGTTAAAGATTTTCCAAGTTTTTATCAAACAAAACGTAAGCATTACAAAGCCAGTCCAATTAATCCTGTTGTGTTTTGAATAAACAATTTAACAACCTTTTCCTTTTCTTCCGTAAGGAAAGAATGAATGAACATTGTTTTCGTTATAAGCCATTACAAAATATTTTACTACATCTGAATTGGGCTTTAATAAACTTATTGTTTTATAAAATGAAATAAACATTCTATTTTGAATGAGTATGCGTTTTTTTATAGTTACGGAGTTAGAGAGTTGGTGAACTTTACTGAACCAAACTGCATAAATTATATTGCTAAGGGTTAGATTACACTACAGGAAGAAACATTCTTGATTCTTAAGACAATATCCATTCAAGGTCTATAATATATTTTCTATTGGTCAACAAAATCTGACTTCATTTTTGCTTTGCTTTGCACGTCGCACCGAGAAATGTATCATATCAAAAGAAATTGCCGCCACTATTATTATTCTTTTCCCTTCCTCGAACTGTTGAGAGAGTTCTAGTTGTTTTATGAACTAATATTTGAGTGATTTGAGTGCATTTCGAAATATCTAACTTGTCTGGGTGGAAAGTGAAGAAATACAGCTATGCTGAAAACGGGTTGCTTTTTATGTAGTGTATTTTTCTGAGAGAATTCGCATCCCAGGACTTTATTTTCTAACTCGGTATATAGTTTTCGGCAGCAGCAATTTTTTTTAAAGCAAAGATGGCGACTGCAACTCCCCAACTCTCTGGTTGTAACTCTCCAACTCCCCAACTTTGTAACTCTAAAATGACTTATTCTCATTTTGAATAGAGATGTATAGACATATTGTTTTCACATTCTATTTTATTAAAACTGGCACCACGTGTGCTAATTATTATTATATGATAACAAAGGGTCACTAACCAGTCAGCAAAGATTTGTTCAAAGTCAAAGTAAAGAAGCTAGAACACCATGATGCTACATCGACGAAACTTGGTCACCAGCACATACTTGCTTCCACAATTATTTTGGTCTGTAAAATTCCCAAAATGTCTATTATGCAGACCAGATATTGGTTGCTTTTTGCAAAATAACCACCCAATTTGGGTCTAAATCCTGAAGTGCCGGTCCCACATCAATCAAACTTGGTCACCACCTCATACTTGCTTCTACAAATATTCTGGTCCTTAAAATTTCCAAAATGTCTATTATACAGACCAGATATTGGGTGCTTTTTGCAAAATAACCTCCCATTTTATGTCTAAATCCTGAAGTTCAGGTCCCACATCAATGAAACTTGGTCACCACCACATACTTGCATCTCCAATATTCTGGTCTGTGAAATTCCCAAAATGTTCATTATGCAGACCAGCTATTGGTATAGGAAATAAATTATCATGTACAGGGAGAGGGGAAGGGGGGAGTAAATAAGTGGATAACAAGGTCCGTTGACCAAAGTTTACATTTTTACTTTTGTGATTTCATAGAGAGCTTACAGGAATAGCAAAACTTAGCATTTTAGATTTTATAAGAAAGCAATTGAGAGTGAATAGAAAAATAGTGGTTATCATTAGATATACATTAATTTGATTAAACTTTAATGGCATTCAGATTACCCTTGATTTCTTATCTTCTAGTAATTTACTTTAAAATTAATCACTACTTGACAAAACAGAAAATAATCATTGGAGGAGAGAGAAATTTCTGAGTATAGCTTCCAGGTACAAAATCTGAAGCTATGCTCACAATTCTCTTCTCCACACTGATTATTTGTACTTCAAGCATTGTTACTGTTATTTATTTAGAGTTTTGAGGATACTGGGAAACTCTATGCCATTATTCATGACATTAGCATGGGTTTATACGGTTGCTATGGTTGTTAAAAGTATCGTTGTTGAAAAAGAGTTGCGACTGAAAGAAGTTATGAAGGTGAAGTTGTTATTTTATGATGATGTCTAAGACTGAAAATTTTTGCCGATGTCACCCGTGGATTGTTTTTTGAGTATTTAAATTTGCTATTTCCAGTGGGCTTGATCCTTGTGAAATATTTTAGTGCCGACACATTCAATGAACCTTGGGGTGTTCAAATCTCCTCAATTTCAAAAATTCTTCTCTAAACTCCTCCAAAACTGTAAGTTTTTGCAAAGAGCTCTATACTCCTCAAATTCTGTAAAATATTGATTAAAGATCATATTACTATATCTATCACCAAGTCATTACGTTAGTTTGGTGATAAAGACATAATGAATATTTGATAGTATCCTCAATTGACCTCAAATTTATTAGTAATTTTCCAAAATCGCCTTAAAAAAAATAAACAAAATTATCCTCGAAAATCCTCAATTCTCCTCAATTTTAGCCTGCCAAATGAAGTTTGGATGGTGGCCTATTACTATCACTTTGCGGTTGCAGTGGCCCGCTTTTTTGTTAAAAGACTATGTTCTTGAAGTGCTACCATTTTGAAATTTGATACCAATTTGCAAGGTAATATTTTGGAATGACTTGCCAAAATTGTTTTGATTTTGTCCACTCTGTTTCAAGTTTTGGGCAAAAAGTGTCCAAATTGCGTTTTCTTAAAATTTGGTATCAGCATTCTAGGCAATATTTACGAGACCGCTGGCCGAATTCTTTTCGATTTCATTGACTCAGGACTGAGTTTGTTGAAGAAGGAATTTTTATCTGCTTAGCACAATTTATTTCCTAATTAACCATTTTATCCTCTGATGAATACTTTCCTGTTAGTTGTACTCTTGATGAAACTTTGATTTTCTCTGGCTGTTCTCCGCTCTTATTCTTAAGCCAGATTTCCACTTACAAAATAATAGTTCTTTATGCAACTTCCTTTTTGTAGTTTTAAAAAGGAACTTTACCTAATTAAACTCAGTATAATTTACTAATTCAAAAGTTGATAATAACTTAAACACTTGGCTTATACCCCTGAAAATATGACAATTGCATAAACCAAAAACGCAGGAAATTAAACATAAGAAAACCTTGGATTAGTAATTTTAATAAACTAAAATGGTGCACGGTAAGATACACGATATGGTGCACTCGTGCACCTCATTTACCAATAAGGTGAATGAAGTTACGAAGTGCAGGACGTGCACCTAAACATTTCTGAGGAGCACAGAATCTCATGCTCCAGGAAAATCATTTTTTAAAGGCTGCTTAGAAATTTTTTGAAAATTTAAATTCTATTTAGTAACAAGTTATTCCAATGGTTATACCCGATGGTTAAATTTTTGAATTTTGCTATGAATTATTTTTACATATTTTGATTTCTATGAGACTTTGACCACCTTCAATAAAAAGTTTACCCAAAAGTTAATTAGTTGAAACTTTTTTTTTTTTTCATTGGTTACAATGATTTGACTAGAATCAGATTTGAACTTATAAAATTTAAAACGTAACTATTCTATGATACTTTGACCATGAATCTTGATAACCATTTTGTATTTTTGGGGAAGCTTCCTTCTCTGTTTTTGGAGATATAAAGTGGTAACGGATATTTTTTATAAAAATACTTTTAAAAAATATAAAAATTGAAGTCTCCATGTTGATTCTAGGAAGCTTCCTTTTTCAATTGTTATTTATGTAAGGGTTGTAAAACATAATTACTACACCATGAGTATAAGTTATTAAATAGTTTTACTGTGAATTAGAAATATTATAACATATTATATACAATGGAAGAATGGTATTAATTCAAAGAAAATAATAAATATGTATTTCTATTGCATTTTTCCATTGTCTAGTTTCTTTATTTTTATTACTAACATTCTAGGAGATATTTTTTATTATTGGAAGCTAATAAAAACCTGTCTTAAGCTTAATATCTTTAAAATTGTAACATATCTATCTTTCTTTTTTATTTAAAGCTAATAAAATCCAGAAGATTGGTGTGCTAAGACTTATGTTTGACATGTAGTATTTTATATACTTACACTATGTTATATGCTATATACTATACTATACGCCATATACTATATATATTTTATATGCCTATAGACTATTATATACTATAAATACTATACTAAACTAAATTCTATATTTATATATACTATAAATATGCTATGCTATTATACTGTATACTATACTATATCATAATGTTGTGTACTATACTATATACTACACTATGTACTATATTATGCTATATACTATATACTATATGTATATATATAGTATATACTATATGATATATGTTATACACAATATATAGATTTAACTTTCACTTGGTTTGGCAAGCTACTTTAATACCATACCTTTGATTCAGCATTCAAAAGTGTGGCAAAACTTTTATAATTCGTTGTGGGATTGTAATTCTACTACGCTTGTAAAATATTTTAGTGCCACCACATCATTCATTGAACCTTGAAATGTTATTATAATTCTTTGTGTGATTGTAATTCTACTACTTCAATATTGTGCTGACCACGAGGTAGTATTGGCTGCATAAACTCAATACTGTGATTGCAATCTATGCCTAACTTTTGTCCTTTTTCTATTTGCTGCTTGTGGCGTTATGCATTTTTAATGTTTGAAGTTCCGGTATTTTAATTCCGGTGATTTACAGTGATTTACCAAGTTGAAATAGGTTTCATTCTGTTGCTAACATTTGAAAAATATCCTTCTCATCATGCACATTAAAAATAACAACGTTCTTTTATTCTTTTTAGGTTATGGGACTTACAAACAGTGTACATTGGACTGCTTGGTTTATAACAAGCTTTGTTACAATGTTTATTTCCGTCCTTCTCTTAGTGGTGTTACTGAAGTTAGGAAAAATCCTCATTTACTCAGATATTACTGTAGTCATAGTTGTTTTGTTAACATTTACGACATCTACAATAGCAATGGCCTTCCTTATAAGTGTGTTCTTTGCAAGAGCAAATATTGCTGCAGCTTGTGGTGGAATAATTTATTTCTTTACATATCTGCCTTATCCAATAACATTATGGTTTGAAGAAGAAATGGATTTTAATTCAAAAGGAGCTGTGGTAAGCTGTTAAAGCGATCGAAATAAGAGCAATAATCACTATGAAAGAATTATATTTTTAACGATCATAACTTCAGGCTTTGTAGTCAAAAATCCCTCCTCCACAGTGATTATTTACTATTATTTCAACCACTGTGTTGATGATCACAGTATGAAAGACTGCTGAATATGGACTCATAGCTCCATATTTGAACTGTGTATTACCTTATTATGGCAATATGCAGTTTAGATATGGTGCTATACGGGTTCATATTTAGTAGGTTTTCATGCTGTGGATGTTTTGTTTTTGGCAATGGTAATGGGGGTAATATAGTTTCTAAATTAGCTCAATAACTTAACGGACCTTTTTGTTTGGAAGTATTTATTTAGATACCATTGCTTATTCTATTAAATAATTATTTTGTTTACAATCAACATCTACTATCTCGAACATGCACGGGACCTGAGAATTTGTTCAAGATAGCAAATATTTGAGATAGCAGACGCTTCCTAGCAAAGATTAATGATCTAAGAACTTATAGTGTTGTGTTGTGATAGTGGTTAGCTTGAGAAAAGCAGCAATAAAGATAACAGAAAATATGCATTTTGAAAAGGAAATCGTCTTAAAATAGACATCATTTTGTGTTTAGCATCTCAATTTTATCTATGGATTTTTTGGCCCCTCTTTGTTTAGTCTTCTCAAAAGAAGCTTGGAAATTTGTTACTTTAATTTTCAGTGTGGTTAAAATGGGAATTAAAACAGTCATTCTTTTTTACTAATAAAGTCATCATTTTTAGACTAAAATGCGGTCATTGCTTTTGTAAATTAAAGCCTCAAGATAACTGTCAGACATCACCTGCCAAGGATTTTTTTTTAGTACAGTTTGTACTCAGAAACACTCCTCCGCAGGTGATGTCCAACCGTTATTTTGAGGCTTTAAAATGATTCCTTTCTTATTCTATAAAGGCATAAAAATGCTGATTTTGAACTGATTTCGTGTGATGTCAATTTCTACTAATGGAATGTCTTCTTTTAGCTTTCACACAGAATTTTCCGCCTAATAGAAATCAAATGTTAGGCCACGTTTCTATTTGAAGTGATTTTCAGAGTGATTTTCATACTGGATAGGGTTCACTCCATTTTGCTTTCAAATGTTGCAGATAATTTTTGCTCCGAAATACTTCAGAATGGTTCCAAGTGGAAATAGGTGGTGTTTTTTGAATTTCGAAGCATTTTAAAGTGTTTCTTTAGCTGTTTTTGTTATGAAATAAAAATAAGGTGCTTTGGAGCGTTTCAATCTTTGAGGCGCTTTGGAGCATTCCAATATTAACCTCTCTAGGCTGAAAATTATTATCATACATCATCTGTGGAGAAGTGATTTAGTATAGTTGAGTACATTTGAGTACAGTATAGTTTATAGTTTTCTTTTCAAATGATAATATTTTTATTTAGTCATTACTTTCAACGACATCTTTTGGCTTAGCCATGAAATATATATCACGTTGGGAAGAACAAGGAATCGGTGCTCAGTGGTCAAATCTTTTTGACAACCCGCAAATTACAGATACATTTAGTATTGGGTGGGCCATAAACTTCATGATTATTGATATGTGTTTGTACTTACTTTTGACATGGTATTTGGAACATGTGCTACCTGGTAAGAAAATTCTTTGTTAGGCAGCCTTTACATGGACCCTAAAAGAGTTTCACCCTAAGAAAGCTTGCCATTGATTGGTTTTTTCGGTATAAAGAAGAAAGAGGAAGAGCTTTTTCTGTAAACTAATTGAATATTTTTGTAGTGAAGAAGCCAATCAAAATCCACCACAGCATAAATATTATACACTTATTTTGAAAGCTGTGAATGTTTGTGTTAATTTTTAGTTAAATGTTACCTGGCTAATAATTTTAAATTCTGATTTGATCAACAATCAACTTGCCAAATATATGTGCTGTGTTTCCCTATGCCAGGTATAGGACATTAAGTCAATAATAACGTTGTTTTTTTCAGTTTTACGTTTAGAAGGTTAAAATTACCATCTCACTTATAGGGCAGTATGGAATACCAAAGCCATTTTATTTCCCTTTCACTTGGACATATTGGACCGATAAAGTGAGTAAATCTCATGGATCTGTTGAACCCGTTCATGAACAGTATACTTATAATGGATACCAAAGATATACAAATGATGAAATAGTATGCGTTTTTATGTGTTAAATACTTGTTCAAAGTCAGCAGTAAAGATGCTAGAGCAATGTTGGTTGGCACTGTTCTAGCATCTTTACTGCGGACTTTGAACAAGTTCTTGCCCACTGGGAATAGCTATTAATCATTTCAATATTCAGTGTTTAAAATGAGGGTAAAATGGTCCCCAGTACAGTAAAAGCAAGGGTTAAAATAACTGCTGGTCATCACTGTGGATGAGAGATTTTTCAGAATATTTCCAGCCAAGTTGGTTGAAAATATTCTGAAAAATCTCTCCTCCACAGTGATTACCAGTAGTTATTTTAGCTCCTGTTGTTGATCTTACAAAACTGTATCAACATAGCACTATCAGAAGAAAGTTGTAAGTTTGTTGACGTAAAGATCTTCATCACAGGTGCTTTATTTAATTAAAACAATTACATATTTTAGACACTTGATGATATTGACTCAAATGCAGAAGAGATGCAACCAAGGTCTGACCCTACTGGAAATTTTGAAAACGAAACCACGGATGCTACTGTTGGTGTCAATATACAGAACTTAGTTAAGGTAAAGTAAGAATCAAACGTCTGAATGTCCCTAATTGAGTTTCACCCTAAACGATCTTGCATTTGATTGATTTCTTGTACCAAAGAAACTCATTTAGGGGTCCAAGTAAAGGCTGCCTAAAGTTCCAATATCTGAAATTTAGTACCCAAAAATAAGAGCAAATACTCACTGTGGAAGAGTGAGTTATGAGCATAGCTTCAGATTTTATAGCTTGAAGCTATACTAAAAAATCTCTCCTCCACAGTGATTATTTGTTCTTATTTTGAGTGCTGCAATTCTATTGGTTAAATATTACTTCATTTTTAGGTTTATAGTCGAGGAAATAAAAGAGCTGTAGATGGTTTAAATCTTAAAATGTATGAAGGTCATGTGACTGCTCTTCTTGGACATAATGGTGCTGGAAAGTCAACAACAATGTCTATTTTAACCGGTTTGTTTCCACCAACTACTGGTACCGCTTTGGTATATGGTCATGACATTCGTACAAATATTGGTGCTGTTCGAAAAAGTTTAGGTCTTTGTCCTCAACATAATGTATTGTTTGATACATTAACAGTTAAGGAACACATGTGGTTTTACGGTCGTTTGAAAGGAATGAGTAAAAAAGAAGCAGAGGAAGAAATAAAAAGGTTAGAATAGTATTGTCTTCTCAATCCAATAATAGAATAACAAAATAACTGATGAATGCTAATAGAATTTGTTGTTATACAGTGAATAGATGCCACATTTTAAATGTAAACTAATTTATAGCTATCCCCTCTTATTAGGACTTAAGGTACTATAATAAGTTTGTTTTCACTAGTTTCCTTTTACCATTTTCAATGTCCCAATAAAACTTTATTTTTATTTCAAGTATTATTACCCAGATAATATGGCCATAATTCCGATATGAAATTCTTCTAGTTTAGAGCGCTATTTTTGAATCTGCAATAAAGACTTAACACTAATGTTGAATGCTGTTATTCTAGTAACTTTAATGCAGACTTCGAACTAGTTTTTAATGCTTAGGAATATTCAGTTGTATTTCCCTCAGAAACAGTTAGTAGTATAATCTCAGTTAAAATCATTATGCTATTAGATCACAAATTACTATAACTCCAGTAAGTCTAACAACTTTGTATTTTAATATCAATAAGGGACCATCTTAAAATTTTGCTCCATAGCCAACTTTTTTGTATATGTATCTTATTTTTTGATAGGGTTAAATCAACTAAAAATTCAATAATAATGAATCTGTACAGAAGTGTGTTAGGTCAAGGAACTTGCAATGGATCTGTTTCTTCGGGACAAAGAAACCAATCCATTGCAAGATCATTGACTCAGTACTCTCCTTTGTAGATTTTATTTTTGAGACGATTCCTAAGAGTGTGGACAAACCTTAATACTTCTTTTTTGTCTATGAACTATGTTCATGAAGCTCAAATATATTTTAATTTTCAATTATATCTTCAGATTTTTGGTTGATGTTGGGCTATCAAAGAAAGGAGACGAACTATCATGTAATTTATCAGGCGGTATGAAAAGAAAATTATCTGTAGCAATGGCATTCATAGCTGAATCAAAAACAGTTATTCTAGATGAACCTACATCTGGTGTTGACCCATACTCACGTAGAGGTATCTGGGATCTTATCTTAAAATATAAACAAGGTAGGCTTGTTCTCTTTTTAAGGTTGATTTCCACTAGGTGAAAACTTTTGTGTGATGACAATTTCTACTAATGGAATTTTTCTTTCGGCTTTTGCATGAAATCTTTTGTTTAGTGGAAATCTACCTTTACTTGGTACAAGTAATGATAATTTAAGAAATAATTTTTTGAAGCTTTTCTAGTTTCCATGTGTAATAAACAAGATAAAAAGTAATGCTAAAATTACAGAACCAGTAAGTAATTATCCATGATAAATTATCCATGAGTAATTATCCATTACTCTTTATCCCAGACAGTGAACTTAAGTTAACTGCACAGTCAGATGAAACATTCATTGCTTTCAAGGGTCAATGCATGTTATCATACTTTATATATTTAAATAAAATTACTTCTTTGTTTTTATGTATATGTCGTGAATAATCTATTTGGTCACATGGCTGCACATGTCATGTGAGGCGAGGGGGGGGGGGGGGGGGGGTCAGGTCAGAGGGGTGTTGCATACTATTT
>JAULBZ010001850.1:0-20476 GCA_032360805.1 Neoturris breviconis
AATTTTAAAATTTTGAAATGAAAATATCTTTAGAATGGTAAATGCAATTTGAATGTATTATACCATTTTCACAAATAACTTTTCAAGCTCTTTCCAACTGTATATTCACTTTAAGAATAAAATGATGATTTATAATTTCGAAAATCTATGACATCATATTTTGGTCGTGTGACGTCATAATGTTTGCGTTTCCGTTATTAGTGGATTTTTATAATTTGCTTGTTTTTATGCAAAGTTAACCGTATTTAGCATCCGAAAATAAATTCCTTAACTACATTGAGCAATATTATCCACAATATATTGTAGCAGTGGAAGGCGGCCTTAAAAGGAGTGTATATGATCATTAAATGAGGAATGAAATGGTCTTTTTGTATTTAATTTATAAACTTTTATGAACTTATTTGTGACATTTTATGATAAAATACGAGCATATATACTCGTGAATTACGGTTTTTTCTTCATTTTATATTATAAGATTCTTCTAATAGTAGCATAGTTTTACGTTTGATCTTCATTTGATTTCATGTATTCGAAAGCTGTATACAATTAATTGTGTAATATTGTGAAATATTGCACCTAATTGTCCCGCTATATGTCACAATTAATTATACAATATTACCTACAATATATTGTAGCAGTGGAAGGCAGCCTTAAAAGGAGTATGTATGATCAATAAATGAGGAATGAAATGGTCTTTTTTTGTATTTAATTTATAAAATTTTAGGAAATTATTTGTAACATTTTATGGTAAAATACGAGCATATATTCTCGTGAATTACGGTTTTTTCTTCATTTTATACGATAAGATTGTACTAACAATTAATTCAAGTGCTGCCACATAAAGCAACCCTGGGTTTCTAATACTTCTGTGTAATAATCAGTTAATGCACATAGTGCAAAGCTTGCTATATACGAACTCGCATTGGTTTCTATGCAAACGGTGTATTGCCATATATGGAAACACACAGTCCGTATCTACACGAGTCTGTATTCGACATGCTGTCTTTTTGCAGATATTATCTTATTCAATATCCTATTGTAAGAATTTCCCTTTAATTTTAATCCTTAGGGGGAGGGAGGAGTGTTTTTAAATGTCAAAATGTTTTTAAATTTCAAATGGTAATATCTTCATATCGACTGACCGCACGCTGGGCCTGGGAGCAAGTTAGAGCAATGCTTTACGCAACTCTAGCGGTAAATTAACCTTAGCGTTAGAGAGGGTTGGAGTAAGAGCGATGTCGGCGGGAATGAAGAACCATTGAAATATATGGATATGCCCTTAGGATGCAAAAAGTTCCGGTTACTCGGAAACATTTGAGAATCAAGGACTTGATTGGAATTCAGTTAAATAGCAAATCTAACCTATATTTCAAAAACGGCCTAAGTTTTTATTCCAAATTAAAAATTATGATCATATGAATGGAAGGTTGCCTCTAACCTGATTTCCACTAGATCCGAATGGACCGAACCGGGTCGGATCAAGATCCAGTTCGAACTAGACGTCAAAACGATTTGCACTTCCCTCTATAACACAGGAAGCGATAAAACAAATAAAATAAAACAAACATGACTGCTATCAACTTTTACGCTATTCTTCTTTTAATAATTCCTAAGCGACGTATTCTGAGAAGAAAGTTGTTCAATAAATACAAGAAAAGTATGTGGGTTCGTAGAATCTTTTAAGAAAGAAAACAAAATGAGGAATATCTATTTGGATAAGATTATTAATAGCTGGATACTTGAAATGCCCAACTACACATACTGAATACAAAAAGTTAGATATCGATTTTGAGAGGTTTTGGTAATTTCCTAACTGAGTAGGTAGTGGCAATTAACGGAAAGCATATTGTTATGCAAGTTCCTGCACATGGAGGTTCTGCTTTCTTTAACTATAAACACACACACATCATTGATAAATGGCAGTTTGTGACGCTGATTACAAGTTTTTATTCGTTCTTAATCATTGATATTGGTTGTTTGTCGACAAAACGATGCGTATTCACAAATGGAAATATAGGATGTGCAAGTAATGAAACTTTATTTAACCTTCCTAAAACAAGATTCTTACGTAGGTGTGACAGGGCACAGTGGTCTACGAGTCTTTACAAAGGCTTTTTATTGTGTAATAGGTAATATAACATTCATAATTAGCAAATATAACGATATAGTTAATTGTTCTAGCAAAATTTCCATTTTCGCTTTTTAAGTCAGATTTTCACAGGTACTGCGGTTGGATACTCATATTCTGCATGAAATGATGACGTATGCAAATTTTTATTACATTTTCGGATTGTAGAGAGCCCGGGGTGTATTATGACCAAGTTTCAAGTAAAACGGAGCAGTAGTTCGAAAGTTATTGGGTTGTGGTACATTGAACCCCCCTCCACCGGGTTATTAGCCCCCCCCCTAAAGCCCGGGTCTTATATAGGGTTAAACATGTTACGGAAGAGACAAAAGCAGTAGTAGCTTTGCATAACTTTCTAATTGATGATAGGGAAATGTATCGTCCGCGTGGTTTTGGTGATTATGTTGCAAATGGTGTTCTTAGAGAAGGCACCTGGAGAAAAAAAGATATTTTTCAAGGCGCATTTTTAAAAAAATTAGAATAACAGCTTCAAATAATTTCTCATTAGAGACGAAAGAAGTTCGTGATCATTTCTGTGAATATTTCATGACAGACTCAGGGTATGTACCCTGCTGGCAAATAAATGACGTAAATTCTACTTTAGATGCATTTGACAAAGAAGTTTAAGGATTTGATCACATAATCTTAAAGCACATTTAAGGTTTAAGGTGTTCTAGGTCCAAATATCTCTCCAAATTATATTATAAAGATCACAGCCCTAACACGATAAATAAATAATAACCCTGGCCATTATTCTATCCGTAACATTGACACAACCCTTAAACAACCCTGACCATACACTCTGTACCATTTCACTGATACTAACTCCAAATCTAACTGCAACACTTTTATATTTATATAGTTTTAATGCTCTAATGCGATACTTGAGACTAAGCCACAAATATAAGAGTTGTCTAGCCGTAGTGTAGTGCCACCTTTGTTGCAAGCAAAATATTAAACCAAAGAGAAACAGCTCCGTATTTATTGAAGCTTCCATCAAATAAACGACCCATACGCAACGGAAGGAGAATAATTTGATTAGCCTGTTTCTGCCGGACCCTATTTATTTGTCATTTACTGGTACCGTATAGCTAGCCTCCTCTCCAAAAGGATATATAAAATGTATATGTTTAAACTGCGTAAACGTACCGAAATATTTATTAGATATCGTTCTGAACGTTAAAACAACTTCAGCAAGTCACTTAACGACTATTTCCGAACTAAATGCAGATGTAAAGAAATGTTAAAATTGATAGGGTGAGTAATCTTGTCCTAACAAACAAGTATATTCGAATTACTGCAGAAATGGAGAAGCAGACTGAATCTATAAAAACAAACATAAATAGGAACTTACGCAACTTCAGGCAAATGTGAATGAATAAAAACCCTATGAAAATTTACGAAGGAAATGAAATAAAGCTAAACACAATCATCACTAATCAACAAAACGAATTAAAACAACAGCGAGAGAGAAGTTTGATGAAGAAGCAACGAACCTGTATTATGATGTGTTAATGGAACGAGAAGAGCCAATGACTCTTCTTATGAAATGCAAGACATAAAATCATCTGGTGAAACGGCGTGCAGATCTACTGACGATGTTGATTTCCGAGCAAAAATAACGGAAGCGAGAAACGAAGAAATTGCCGAAGAAAGGGTTATGAAGCTACGCGCATGTAATGTAATACTGCATGGAGTTGATGTAGCCATTTCCACTAACAAAGAGGTAAGAAATTTTGACGAAGAATATACGTCATCATATGGAAACATTAGGCGTATGAATTGCTAAACAGATGCGGTCAAAAAGAGGCCCATAAAACTATGAATTGTGAGGAAGACAAATAAAAAATAACGGTTAAATTAAAAAATCTGAAAGATCAAGAAAACTTTACTAAATGCTTGCTAGGTGATTTTAACTTCTAAGATATAAACTGAGCATCGTAGACAACCTTTCATAGCGACGAGAGCAAAGAGACAAAATTCATCGAGACGATCTGCGATTGCTATTTACACCAGCATAATGTAATTCCATGTAATTCGAGGGGAGAACAACAGGATGACGAAACGCCTTCTTTTTAACGATGATACCACGAAGAAGCCAGGACGCCTTACAACCTTATATAAGACGGTTTTAGAGAACGAAAACACTACAGCAGAAGTTTTCAATAAAAACGCACTATCAAGAATGTACTAGAACCTTGGTCGGCCTAGAGGTTTCGACCTGCTATTGTCTAATGTAATTTGGACTTGCTTAATAATAATAATAATAATAATGATAATGAATAAGCTGCAAATCGCCGTGATAACGACGAGCCCTCTAATACTGACCTCATATGCAACGACGAAGCATTACAAGTATCTGACTTAGTCTATCTCCCCTTCTTTGGGTAAAAGCGACTTGATGTAATCAGGTTCAATTTCAATTGCTATTCGGACGATTCAAAACCCAAATGAGAGAAATTCGTATAATAAAGCAGATTATTGTGCTATGAAAAGATACCTTGAAGAGTCCAAATGGAAGTGAAAATATCTTGTTTCTGGAAGCAATCAAAATCTCGAAGAAATGGAACACCCTCTCAAGTCAAAGCTCATCGAATTAAGAGAGAAATTTGTACCGAAACTAAAACTGTCGGGTAAACCATCTTGGAAGGGTAAAGTTAGTTTTCCAAAGACAAACCGCTACAAAAAGCAATACACAATAAGCGTGCTACATATCGTCATTGGATGTCAGCAAAAGTAGGGCCCATAAAAGTTGGACTATGGAAATAAAAGTTAAAGGTTGGGCCATAAAAATAAAAGTGAGATCCCAAAAATAAAAATGGGAACATTGATTACAAGTGGGGGCCCAAAAATAAAAGTGAGACCCCGAAAATAAATATGAAATCTAATATTTTTCCTCTGTATGTAAATAAAAGTGGAATGCTAATGCTGGACAAGAGCATAGTTTGAAATAAACAAAAAGATGGAGGGACCTACAGCTGAGTGAGACCTAGTGAATTTTCCCCGATAAGGAAGTCAAGGTGGAACTTATTTTTTATAAAACAAATTGTTTACCTTTGTAAATTATTTTATTCCATTACAGATAAATACAACACATTAGAGTGTAACAACAGGGAAACACATTCGAGTGTAACAACAGGGAAACACGATTATAGTTGTAGAGTGGATCTCGCACACTATCGTTGTCACGTAAAGAATTAATTTTGAAAAGATATAATTTGTCTCTGTTAAAAACAGCATGCATAGTAATTGCTCTAATAAACGCTCTGGCGCCTATTAAATTTACGGTATGTTTAGTGGGGCGCTTAATAGAGAAAACTCCCCGCTTTATACTCTGCTTAGTAATCTAATAAGCTCCCTCTTTGAGCAATAATGCCAATAAGTTCCATGAGGAAGGCCTTTTAGAATAGGGACGTTGGCAATAGGGGGACGCTTATATAGAGAAGGGCGCTGATGTGAATGAGACGCTTATTTAGAGCATTTACGGAAGTTAGTTTGTACATAGAGATAATGCTAAGTTCGCATTATTCTTAGCACTGAAGCAAATATTTTTCTCTATCTTATACCTTTAACGTAGAACTGCAGTTATATAAGTTTGATAAGGAATAAAACATGAAAAATTGTATAAAACTAGTTCAAAGTCCGCAGCAAAGATGCTAGAAACACGCCTTCAAAGTTGTTTGAACGCATTTGCTGCTGACTTTGAACATGTCTAGCCCACTGGGGACAGATCGATTCTAATCCAATTCGATTTCGAGTTCTGTTTCATTCTTTTTTATTACATTGAGAAGCACGTTGATTTTTTAATTCTGGGGTCCCACTTTTATTTCCGTGGTCCCACTTGTATGGGTCCCGCTTTTAGCCATTACTAATTAACCGTATCGAGTATCTGCACTTTCAAAATAAGCTAATATTTGTAAAAATAATTTATGCATACTCAAGTTATACATAAATTCGAATGTCTTAATATTCATTGTAATACCCCCTATAAAATCTATATTAATTTTTAATCTGATCAAGCAGTTCCCAAGTGATACTCATCAAAACACATTCATTTAACTACCAATGCAATTAGTATCTGAATAAAGCACTTTTAATTCGCTTGTTATTCGTGTAAAGTAAACCATTTATAAGTTAATTACTTTTTTAAATAATTAACAAAAAGGAACATTTTTTTTATTTACTTGCATGCTATAAAACATATTCCGCTATCTATTGCAACCCCATAATTTCACCATGACGTCTTTAAATTATATTTATAGAATTATGCATGTACCCACAAAAAATATTAGTCACATATGAAGTCAACCTCGTTCCCAGGGCGTCGTTCCGCTTTTTGATGGGAGAGACAGCGCGCCGTCTCTCCCGTCAAAAAGCGGAAAGAAGCCCTGGGAACGAGGTTGATATGAAGTAATCACTTTATTTGACTGATCATAAGTTTTTATCGGTTTATTCAATATGCAATAGATATCAACAAAAGTTAATTTTTTTTACTCTTTATTTTTGCTTGACTGTAAATCCATTTCGTCTGCGCCCACTAATTGATAATGGGGGCAAATCAGTAAAGGATCATTTTAGAATATTAATCTTCCAAGATTGAAACACAATTCAGTTGAAAAATCAAAGGTTACCCTGTTCCACAGTTGTTTGTCCCTGTCTGCTATATATTTTACCCAGGTTTTACAAAGAAATCTATAATACTTCCTCCCTAATCAAGGTATGATATGTAGAGGTCAACTCCGGGCACCCTTGATCAAACAATGATTACAATGATGTAACCCTTGTAAATGTTTTTGTGTCATGGTAGCATCGTTTATTTCAGCATACAAAACACCCAGTGCGAAAATAATTTGCTCAAATTCAGCATTAAAGACGCGAGAATAACGTCGCACGGCGTTATTCTAGCGTCTTTACTGCTAACTTTGAACAATTTATTTCCCACTGAGCAGATTTATTCTGAGTAAGAAGTTTTTTCAAATGTTTTTTTCTTACAACATTCTATTTTTTGTTGCTGCTTATAAAATATTTTTACAAATACATGAAAACGAGGCGTTTGTTGCTCAACACTAGTCACAATTCTTTGTGCTGGCTTCTTGTAAATGCATAGATCATGACGTACAATCCTGGAAATAAGATAATATATATTTTACAAATTTTAGCAAGCAATACACACCACAAGTAGAACGCAAATCCTGAAAATGACCACTAAGAAGTCCCTAGAAATTTATCTCTGAGATTTCTCAAATAGACGTAAGTATGTTGTTCCCAGCAGCCTAGTACCCATGCTTTCGAAACAAAATCGAATTTTCGTGCCATTCGTCTTGCTAATCAAAATTATAGGCTTTTTTTCTAAGTTGAAACTTCGACTTTTTGCCAAAATTTCACTTTGTCTACAGTATTATTTTCCAGGATTGTACAAACCACTTATGTACTTTCGGTATCTATGCATAATATATGTAGTTTTACGCCTCCTCCGATGACTCTTTTGGTGGTGTGTGTTGTTTGTTATATTCGTTATATTAATTACTATCTATATGACACGGTATTCTCTTATAAGTTCGGTTTTCTATAAATTTTTACGTTAAATTTAGTCCATGTATAAGCCACCAGTATATAAGCCCACCAACAACTTATAAGCCCTGTGATTATATTCGGAGTTTATACAACAGTATTTTTTTGTGTACAACGATTCCAGGTCCTGGCCTTCGGTCCCTTGGTCTTCTAAATATTATTATCAACCAATTACAAGTTATTGCTTGGTAATTGTGTGGTAATCTTTATGTAATTTAAAAGATATTAATATTTACTTCTAACTAATACTTCCATTAGCTCTTCGTTTGTATTGTGGAGTACCCCCGGAAATTTGTTAGTTCATGGGAAATTATAAGAAGATTCAGGGGGCAAAAGTCACAAAAGTATGATGCAAACTTTTAAAGTATGTAAGAAAATAACCTCCTGAATAATAATTTTTGTTATGTTAATTTCACAGCAAAATTCAGGGGGTCGGCAGCATACTAATGGAGGGTTAACATAAAGTTTTATTTTGTTTACCGTTAAACTTTATAAAATAGTGTACCACATCGTTTCTGCCAATGAAATGAACTTGACTTATACATGCTTTTGGATTTCTGATAAAAATTGAATCAGCGTTGTTTCCAAAAACGTAGCATTAGCCGTTCTAGAGATCTTTTTGACGTCGCGACGTTAAAATACGTGTTTGTGACGTTGATAATAAGTCGTGTGCTAATAGGAATAGCCATTGCGATAACTTCAAACACGACCCTCTATCAACAACATAAAAAATCCTTGTTAGGAGATTTTCAATGTAGTCGAAAAAATAAATTAGACATCTTACTCATCCCTTGCTAATCAAATTAACATCCCACTTTTCAATGTCACATTGAATTTATGCGTAATTTGTGCATAAATTCATTAATCATTTCTGAATAATAGAATTTAATTGGCGCAAATTATCATACGTCAGTATTGTTAAGTTGAGTCAAGGAACGTTTAAAAATCTTGCAATCTTGTTCATAGTCCGAAGTAAAGATGTTAGAAAAACGTCGAACGAAGTTGTTCTAGCGTCTTTACGGCTGACTCTGTTAACATTAAGCCTTTTAGGGGCACCTCAACACTAGGAAACGCTCGTGAAATATTTTCTTATTATTATTATTTTTAAACGTAAAACCAAAAAATAGTATTTTTCTTTAGGTACTGGCGACTTTCAGAAGTTGCGTTTTCAAGGGAATAGGGACGAATTTTCGAAAAACATATATTTGGAAAAGTTGTTTAAAGGATAAAAACTAAAACTATAAAAATTTCAGTTCCATAGCGCATTCTAATCAAGAGTTATGTGAGAGTGGACGGATCAAGTCACTCCACCCCCTAGTGCTAATAAGGCGTTATGTGAGAGTGGACGGACCAAGTCACTCCGCCCCTAGTGCTAATAGGGTTCAACAAGTTTTGGCCGAGTGAATTGGTTTCAACCCATTGTAATTTCATTGAGAGAATTCATTCACAGCAAGAGTACCAAGTAAGTCCCCATATATCCCCGTATTTGGACTGTGTATTGCCAAATATGGCAAATACAGTCCAAATAAGGATTCCAATACAGGGTATACCGAAATAATAGTGGAAATCCCCCTTAAATTATATTCTTCAGCCGAAGAAATAGTACGAGGTTTTGTCAACTATCACACCACATGAAATTGCGGAACATTTTTTTTAAAATTTTATTGCATAAATTAATGGCGTCAATAAGCCTTCTAGGCATTGTTTTCAATATAATAGGAAGTCCTGGGAACGAAAAGGAAGTATTTTCCACATGAACAAACCAACACCCTGGAGAGAATAATTTAGAATCCTAATGGGACGAAAGCGGAACATTTTTCTTTTATAAATATCGTTGCTGTCTATAACAAACCATTCGTAGAGAACGTCGATACAGTGTTTGCAAGTACACTGTGAAACATGGAGAAGCAAAAAACACTATATGTCTTATTTGTCATACTTTTTGGATTGTTTTTTAATGAAGTAACTGCTAGACACTTTAAAAGTGAACTGCAAAGTATTCCTGATATTTACCAACGTGATTATGAACAGGCTTTAACTGATGATCTTGCTTTGTTAAATGGTTACACAAAATCTGAAGAATATGCTTCGATAAATGATGATACAAAATGGTTAGATAAGAATAGAAGAAAGCGTAAGTTTACACTTTAATTCTCTATTTGCTTTAAGTTTTATTGTAATGTGCTTACCACTTTGCAACTACGACGACACCACGGCATTTTAATATTTTTTTTGACGCGGCTTATTTAAACATTGTGCATTGATCTTATTTTAATTTATTTCGAGAATACCGCTTTACAAGTACGCGACGTCGGATCAGCGTCGAAAGAACTTCCGCAACGTCGTTTTGATGTTTTGACGCTGTTTCGATGGTCAACGTTGATTCGACGTTCCCAGTTGGCAAAAAATGGTTCAAAGTCCGCAGTTTGTAGAAAACGTTGTAGACGTAGCTCTGACGTCTTTGCATACTACATTTTGGAAGCACCCGACGCTCTTATTGCACCTCTCCTCCCGCTTATTAACTTTTATAACATACACCTTCATAATAGTATAAGTTGCCTAATTCAACTAATTCCTATCCAATTGCCTACTACACAAACCCTAAGGATAGCGATAGTATTCAATTGCTTACTACACAAACCCTGGGAATAGCGATAGTATCCAATTGCTTACTACACAAACCCTGGGGAAAGCGATAGTATTTAATTGCTTTCTACACAAACCCTGGGAACAGCGGTAGTATTCAATTGCTTACTACACAAACCCTGGGAATAGCGATAGTATCCAATTGCTTACTACACAAACCCTGGGGATAGCGATAGTATCCAATTGCTTACTACACAAACCCTGGGAATAGCGATAGTAGAGTCCCATTGTTCTTATTGTGATTTATTGCAGGGTCGGAGTGCGGTGTGAGCAAAGTAGAACTTGTTGCAATGCAGCCAACCCCTCGTTTTCATGTATTTGCGAATAGGTCTATAAAATAAGATTACTTCATATTTAGGTGGACTTGGACCAGTTGGTCTTAAAGTGCTTCAAGTTGCGTTGGTCTCTATGGGTATCATTCATGGAGCTTCACTTGCTATAAGTACAGGAAAACTTGCTTTTGACATTTGGTTCAACAAAAATAAATGTTGTCAATATCATCAGTCTATATGCGATGACTACGCGGAGTTTATGGTAGTTAGAGATAGAGTATTAGCAGTCAGTGCAACAGTTGATCGCAAGTGGTTAGAAGGTAACAATCTGTGGTATGATCTTGCAATGGATTGGTTTCTTCGTACTGAAACCAATCCATTGCAAGCTCTTTAACATAACACCCTTTAGTGTAATTTGATTTTTGTTGATTTTTACTGAGCGTAGCATGCTCAAAACCCCTCCTACACAGTGAATATTTTTCTTTTGGCCTTTTCGTAACGAAGAAATAAAGCAATCCATTGCAAAAGCCATCCATTTACATTTGTTAGATTTCGTCAAATATGTTTATTGGTGTGACGTCAATTTTTGGCTTTCGAAGCTGTTGTTTTACCTAATAGAAATTTGGAAAGTAGTTTACTGGGGGGGATGTTTTAGCGCAGCCTCATGCTTTGTAGCCTGAAACTATGCTCAAAAGTAACTCTTCAACAGTCCCACAACTTTGATTTTGTGAGAAGCTCTTGGAGCGAGGTTGCATCGCTTTCCTTAAATATACATATCCTGGCTTTGGATTGCCATATATGGCAATGTTCTACCCGTATCGCATTTAGTGTACTTTATTCGTCAAAAGTTTACCTTTTTTTAAATTTGGCAAAATTTCTTGAATCAGAAAAAAATCGAGAATAAAATAGCGGAAAATCTTTCAAACATAATTATATTCGTGATATCTTCTCTAGGGATGTAGTTTTCGTAATGTTATTTTTGTTTAAGTATGCTACTCAAAATTGCAAGTTTTTTTAAACTGGATTTCCATAGCGTAAAATTCCGCGTGGAATGCAAATGAAGACATTCCAATGGAATGTCTTCATTTGGATTCCGCGCGGAATTTTACGCTAATGGAAAACGACCTTTAAACTACATCATTTCCTAGATCTCATTTTACAGACTTGCCAGGAGTTTAATAAAATTCAAAGTTTTTTTGAAAAGTGTTAACAAACGACCAGGAAACGCCCGCCAGGAAATGTCTTTTTGTCTTATGCGAATCTAATATTGCTGATTTCAATTTCGATATCAAATTCAAAATTTTCATTCAAACGTTTCGTACAAATTTGGAAAATTAAATCTCTTAAATACTTTATAACCTTCAAATGCTTAATGTTTACTCAATTTCTGATTCAGTATTATCTGTATATCAATTTTTTCCCAACTAATCAGTTCACTAACCAGTTTGAATAATGCACACAAACAAGGCTGTACCAATTTTCATTAAAAACGAACTACTTTTCGCCATTTTCCCAAATTTGGCTATATTTAATATCGACACCATTAGTTCAGGTACCAATTTTTATCAAAAACGAAGCACTTTACATTTTTAGCCCAAAACGGGTGTAGGTCAGGCACCAATTGACGAATAAGGTATTAACAGTGGAAACATAATCGTTTTTCAATTTTTCAATATTGATCCGATGTTCTAGCCCAAAAGACGTCAGATCAACGTCAAAACTACGTCAAAAAAGAAATATCAACGTCGTTTTGACAACAACGATCCGATGTTGAGTTATGTTGCTTAACCATTTTTTTTTTATCATAGTGGAGAATGCACAAACTTATTTATTTAAATTGAGTAAACAAAACGATCTTCTTCACGAAGCTATAAAAGTTCTTGATTCAAGCATGAGTAAAATGGTGAAAAGTTTGGATCCAGAAATTGAAAATAAGATCAGAAATGCTACTTTTGAAATGAAGGTAAATGACTCGACAATTTGACGTCTGATTTAACGTCTCGAAGCTTGGCGTCTAATGAAACGTCACTTATTAATTACACTTCGTATTGTATTTTCATCCCACGACAGACATACGACGTCGGAAGCTTCAATGTAGAATGTCCTTTATATGTGTTAAGTAGATATCCATCCTAGAAACACAGCTTCCTACGGCGGGAAATCTAACATTAAAAAATAGAAACGGAATTGCCACTTGCATGAACAGAAATTGTTAAACTCTATAGCTGTAACCTCCAATTATAAAGTATGACCAGCAAAAAGATCAACGTTGCAACGCCGCCGTCAAATGTTTTGATGTTGTCTCGGCGTTGATTCAACGTTGTGTGCGTGGAGGGTGTGAAGTGTTTCGTTTATGTATACCATAGAAATTTGATCAAATTGTTCATAAGTACACTGGAAATCCACAGTAACAATGTCTTAATGCGGACTTTAAACAAGTTGGGTATAATGAAAATGTTTATATTTTCAGCAACTTGTCATACTTAAAAATGACTCACTCTCCAACATTACAATAGCAACACAATTATCATATAATATCTTTGGAGACGCATTTTCTAATGTGCTTAGAGCTGCTAGTTTCCTCTCAGATGCTTTTATGATTGGTTGGGTGGTCAAGTCATTAAGGAAGTACAACGTAAGTTTATTTACTGACCCAGCCCAGTGGGCACGCGTCAAAAAGTCTTATCGACATTTGAAAAAACGTCGCGTGCCGACATTCTGGAAAGTTTCAAAACTACCACACGGTCATAATTAAAAGTTATGGAAGAAGGTTGAAACAACCATCCCATCCCCTCTAGTATTGAGGGGCCTCCAAAAGACCCAGGATTAAGTGCTCATGTCCCAGTGTCCAAAACAGATGTCTAAAATAGACCCATTCACAAATACATTGGCTGTTGGCTGTTCAAAGTAGGAACTTGTTACAATGCGAAAATTTGCTTTTTGTATGGGATAAGTATTAAATATTAGAGCTGAACTCTGGTAATGGACATATTCACTAACATATGAAAACAAGGCGTTAGTTGCACTGTGGAGCGCAACTAACGCCTTGTTTTCATATGTTAGTGAATAGGTCTATTACCAGAGTTCAGCTCTAATATTTAATACTTATCCCAATGACAAGTGCAAATTTCAAAACCACTTCTTTCACATTTTATATATCTATTTATTTAACTCGCAGTCTGAATATCTAACTACACCAAAAGGTCGTCCAAGATCAAATGCAGTGACAGGTATGGATGGAAAGTGGAAAGCAAAAGCATCAAGATTCTGGCATAAAACTGGTACCGTAAGAAAGGGTTTGATTTATGGTGCAACGACAGCATTAACAGTATACGCTTCGGGTAAGAAAATGTCGAAAAGGCATCGTGTTGATGTTTCGACGTCAAAATGACCCTGTCGACACACGACGTTGTAACCACATCAAAACGATGTCGCGGCTGTTTTTACGTTGTTAAGATTTAGTGTCTGCTTGGTTTTACTTCAACTCGGATTAGTGAGTTACTTCCTATACCGTACCTGGGACCTTCACATTATTTAAAATTTGAGCATCTTTAGCTACTGCATACTTTAAATAACTTGTTCACTGGAAGAATAATATGAAGACTAGTGTAAAAATACGGGCGATTCTTATTTTAGTTATGGACATTCTTTACGTTATTACCACATTGAAAGCATGTGATAAAATTCGTGATGATACCCGTGCTGCTCTGAACAGAATGAAACCGGAAGAACCAAAAATAGACGCTTTATTGCTTAATGTGACAAACATGAAAGAAAACCTCACAGCTGTAAGTTTAAATTGTTTGACGTTGTTCTAGCGTCTTTCCTACTGACTCGGAATAGGTTTTTGCTCAATGGATGTTTTCTCACCTTACAGTGTGAATGATTACCCTGCATGTGTTGTCTTACAGTGTGAAAGAATACCCTGCACGTGTTGTCTTACAGTGTGAAAGACTACCCTGCATATGTTGTCTTACAGTGTGAAAGATTACCCTGCATGTGTTGTTTTCTGATTATCCAAACAAATACACCACTTTAGGGTCGTTTAGGGTCGTTTCCACTAAATGAAATAAGAAATAAGAAGACATTCGACTTTCTCGTCTAATAGAAATTAATCTTGCCGACGAATAACAAACACGCTGATATAACCTGGATTCGAAAAGTAAAGTAAAAGTAAATCATTGTGGAAGAAGGATTTTAAGCATAGCTCAAACATCTCTCCTCCACAGTGATTATTTTCTCTTACTTCCCAGTAGGTACGCAACGTCTAATCAAAACCATAAACACGTCATTTTGACGCCAGGGCCGGCAGGGTTATATATTGATAGAATCTTATTGGTCGTTATATATTAGTCCCAAATTTAACCCCGGCCCATAACTCTAGCCCTAATTACCGGCAGTGAATTTATATTCTATATATAACGCCAGCCTTAATTACCGTCAGAAATAAAAATATAAGGACCAATAATCAATGCTTTAAAGTACGTTAAAACGATCGATAATGTCTCCTCAACAATGATTAGACGTCGAGTGCAGAGAATAGACCTATTCACAAATATATGAAAACGACGCGCTGGCTGTTCAAAGTAGAAAGTTAATGGCAATGTAAGAACTTGCTTTTTACGTACACCTGCTCAGAAAAGGAAGTTATTGCAATAAGTTGAACCATGTATGTGAGTAGGTATAGACATGCGATATGGACCAAACGTTTTCTTATATTGCTTTTTATTTTTTTTTAGGAATTCGGTATTTTGAAAGGTTCCTTTTATGCACCTGATTTCAAAAACTTTTTGGTAGAAGTAATCAAACTGGCTCAGAATGCTTCAAACCAAACTTCAGAATATGTACTAGCTGCTAAGGAGATTCAACAATTTGATGCTCAAATCATTACAGCTGATAATGCTAATACTGTTAAACTTGTTGAACTTTTGGTAGGAGCATTTGGTAAGATAAAACACAAGATGGACTGCTTAACAAAGAAAATGAATACAGTTAACTACGGTATACTTCAATGCACAAATGGAACAAATTCGTTTGCCAATATATTCATAAACGCTCAAAAACAAGAGGTAAAGGATTCAAAAGATTGTGTAGAAAATGGTTATATAACGGCAGCGCAAATCAAAGTCTATATAGATGCTAATATGCTGCATCTTGGTCTTCAAACAGACTGTATCCTGAACAACCCATCTAAGAAAGCTCTAGTTTGCGGCCGTTATATTAAAGATGAGAATAACACTTATATCGCTGCAAAGGAAGGCTTATCAGTAGAGCAAGTGGTATATTTTATTGATACGTCTGGGTGCCCACCTGCTAGGGTAACTGATACTTTAACAACCGCTGTGTGTGCGGCGAAAGATGAAGGAAAAAACCAATCAACGATCCTTGGATTATACTTTAAATACGACCAAACTCAGCTTGCTGCTGCATACGATGCATGTGAGATTAAACAAGCAAAGAAAGACCTGATCTGTCAAGACAAGAGTTATTCATTCACTATTGAAGAAATATATGCATATTATCCTTTATATCCGCAAGCTAAAGTTTTGGCTGTTTTTAATGCATGTCCTGTACCAGAGTTATCAGCTGGAGAGAAAAATCAAATCTGCATTGCTAGATATCGACAAAGAAGAACGTGGCCTAATGCTTACTATGGTTACTTCACAGCAACATACGGTGAAGCGGCTGTGAAAGCTGCATATGATGCATGTGTTGCTCCAGGAAAGAAAGATTACTTACCAGCATCAGCGGGTTTTCATTTGTAAGTATTTAACTAAGTTGCTAGATGAGTTGCATTGACTTCAAGGTGAAAGACTACAAAATATGGCCCTGTATAATTCCGTATCCGGAGTTATATTGGTTTGTATAGATCTTTTCATAAATTATGAGAACAAGGCGTTTGTTACTCAAAGCGAAAACTTGTTGCAAAGCAACCTCCTGTTTGTATAAACAAGTTTCTAGGTCTCTACTATACCGTATATTCTTGTATTTAGACTACGTATTGTCATATGTGGCATTATGCAGTCTAATTATCAAATTATATGACCCGAAGGAACGTATTGACGATCCATGAGATACGGCCAGTGCTACATATAATTCTGTTGGGCAGAAAATTACGCGCAAAAACCAAAAGAAGACATTTAATTGGTAGAAATTTATATAAAATGTCTTCTTTTGGTTTTCGCATTGTTTATCTAATCTGAAGTGTGAATAATGTATTGTGGTTGGGCCTTCACATAGTGTGAAGAATACGATCCAACTATTGCGATACAGCCGAATATGGAGCTATATCGCAGCGTGAAATACGCCATATTTGGTATTACACATTCCAAATACGAAAATATACGGGACCGCACTCTGCTATCTTTCACGATGGATATCTTTCTTTTAGAAAATCTGATAGCGAGAAACAAAAGTTGCTTAAGTTATTGGATGAGCAAGGCTACTTTAAAAATCTGGAAGTAGCAGCAGACGATTACGATTTAGATGAAGACGATTATTTTAAAAAGAAATAATGTGCATGCGCAATAGTTACATGACACAAACGATGTAACCCGTGATCAATTGAGATTTGTATTTGAGAAGTTTTTGTTTAATTATCTTGTTAGATTGTAATAACCATACTTTAAAAATCTGGAAGTAGCAGCAGACAATTACGATTTAGATGAAGACGATTATTTTAAAAAGAAATAATGTGCATGCGCAATAGTCACATGACACAGTCACATGACACAAACGATGTAACCCGTGATCAATTGAGATTTGTATTTGAGAAGTTTTTGTTTAATTATCTTGTTAGAATTTAATAACCATACGCAATATGTTTTCTTTCCCTATACTCCATCTCAGTTGTCACAATTTTGTTGAAGGGCTTATTTGCGCATTATTCTAAAATAACCCCCCACCTTATCTTGAGAACCGAACATGATGAATACTTGACGTTTTGCATGGACATAGGTCTCCTAATTGGCTTTCCAAATATATATATGTTTGGGAAAATTATGCAGAAAGTGAGCTCCATTGTCTCTTCAAAATATTCATTGTCTTTTTGCGATAATTAGCGGGAAAGCAAAGGAAATCGATTAATAATATCTCTGTGCAATTTATAGCAATATATAGTAAAAAGGTTGTCAAAAACAAGATACATGTACCAGAGAACTTACTCATAACTCACATTCCGCATAACTTATTAGGATTTTTTTTCGCGTAATTAAATTTTAATAAAAGTCCCAAAGTTTCAGCTGCATAGCATAGACGGTTCTGGAGATATAAAAAACTTTCCGGCAGGGGGGGCATTTTTGCCCCCATCCCCCCCGGTTAAACTAGGGTTAAATCCATATACTTGTTTAGAGAAAGGGTATTAAATTTAATTCTTTGTCATATCTTTTGAATGAATGACATATATGACTAGAAATTTTAGGTATTATACTATATCTTATCAAGGAGCATTTTTAAATAATTTGTTTTAATAACTAAAGCATATTTGCCCTTAGCAACTAAATATTTGACAGGGGGTATACAAATTCTAGAAAATAGGGAAAACAGTGGGAAACCAGCTTTAACCACCTGAACAAATTTTGTGATTGTTAAAAAACACTTAGTAGCAGTAAAGTAGGTGTAAATAAAGTTTATTAAAAAGATATTACTTTATAGCGTCTTGTTCTATTCAAATTCGGTAATAATGATAATAATAATAAGTCAAATGTATCTAGACATTAAGTGACTTTTCAATTTCTCACTCTCCTTCGCTGATATTTTAAATCATTTAACTTTGATATCTTTCACGATTATAATAATTATAAACGGAGAGTTACAAGGCGAACATGATTTCTTTACTTTCTTTAACTGTCCACTGTCTGAATTATGTTATAAAAGACCAGTGAAGGGTAAAACGCGTACGCTGTTGTCGAGGTATCTATCGTTCTTTCTTTTGTTTTCGCTTATGGCCATTAGCTTTTCCCGGCATGTGGAACCCGACATTTGCACCCGACATGCGGCATCCAGAATCCGGCTTTAGGATACATTTTCAGCAACACACAAAAGGATAGCTAATACAATGAAAACCCTGCTTTCTTTTACCTGATACTGTTTAAACAAGTCGGACAAAATTCCGATGTCTTAACAAATATCGGATAAACATGTCGGCTGCCGGCAACCTGGTGCATCATGCCGGAAGAATTTAATACTCTTCGCTTATATTATTGTTAAAAATTAGTTAAACATATATAAATATTGTTAGTTACATTCTGTATATTTACTGCAGCACTTTCTTTTTATATAATCAAGCCAACTTACTTTCTGCATGTTCCGAATTTTTAAATATTAGATTTCTGAAATATATTACCATAGGATTCAGCATGTTTCGTAATATTTACCGTCGGCAACTGGAAACTTTCAAGATAAAAGAACTATTTTCAATATTTTGCCACAAAAAAAAATCAATTCTTGGCATGATATTTGATATTTGAAAAAATGACCCCCAAATTCGAAATGGGCACCATCAAACTACTAAAACTGGAAACTTTCCAGCTAAACGAACCATTTTCAATATTTTGTCAAAACTGACTAAAATTTTGCCCAAATTCGCCCTATTTAGTCCTAAAATCAATTTTGAAAAAAAAAACGCACGGTAACCAACAAGAGTTTGACACGTTCCATCTCATGCAGAAAAAGCAATACTAGGTGTGTATTCTCGATTTACTACAGTTATTGTCAGTTAGTTTTTTACTACATTTAACAACGTTACTACATTTGTCGACGGGTGTTACTAAATTTAACGTTACTACAGATATTACTACATTTGTCAACGTTTACTACAGATGTCGATGGATTTTACTACATTTAACCACGTTTACTACATATCGTTTTACTACATTTGAAGGCGTTACAAGGGGTCGCCCTTTAGGAAACGGCACTCTTGTTGAAACACTGCAGTGACATATTCCTACGAGAGTTTTTTTTTTGAAAAGCATATATCTTTAACTCATAAACTTTACAACAAGCCTGTTTCTAAACCGAAAGGCTGCCGGTTTAATATATTAGAAATAGTAACTAAAGTACTTGAAATCACTCAAGGGAGATACAGTTGCAAAGGACAAGGCTCAAGTGTGTAGCTACATTGACTTGACATCACCACGTGATGAAACTTCGCTAACCCTTGCGTAGGCCGATGTAGAATCCTCCAATGAGGCAGAGTGGTAGATGGATCTACTACCGCGCAGACAAATTCTGATCCATAAAGTGACAAAAGCAAATTTTTCTTTCCTTTTTTTAGCAATCATCTCTGAAAGTCGAGCATAGAACTTTCGACTCTCTCGGCCCATGCCTCCCCGTGCGGACATAACCAACGGTGTCCCATGCTCGACTTGCATGATGCGCTCATTATATTCTTTCTTTTTCTCTTTTTCATTCATTCCGTATGTTTTGCTGAGTTCCTGGTTAGCGTATCGTTTTGCGTTTGGGTTGAAAACCCTTACATCAAAAAACTTGACCAGTTAGCCAGAAGCTCCTTGCATACATACATCCGCTCTTGCGTTATCTGAATCATTCGATTGCTTGCTTGCAAATGTTTCACCACTTAAAGGTCGCAAAGTTGGTTCGACTCTAACATTTAACTCCTTACACACTTTCTTCAACAAATTAGCTGTACTGTTTTGAATCTGATTGTGTCGCAGCGTTACAAATCCTTCTTTTGTACATTGGAGAGCATGTTGCGTGGTAAATGCTGCTCCACATTCGCAATGATCTGGCAAACGTTTCAACCTCCAGCCATATCTCATGCTTATCAAATCCCAAAAACATTGCTTGTTGAGAACATAGCCTTCATCTTTGATTGGTAGGGTAGTAAGCCAAGATGAGGCAC
>JAULBZ010001851.1:0-20472 GCA_032360805.1 Neoturris breviconis
TTGTGACCATAATGATGGAATGACACTTAAA
Organism: Neoturris breviconis; assembly: GCA_032360805.1. Classification (NCBI taxonomy): domain Eukaryota; kingdom Metazoa; phylum Cnidaria; class Hydrozoa; order Anthoathecata; family Pandeidae; genus Neoturris; species Neoturris breviconis. Next base: position 32 of record JAULBZ010001851.1, read on the forward strand.
ACCTGCAAGATAGAGTTTGCATAACAAGTATTTCCTTTATTTGTTAAACCAGCATGTCTGAAACTGGTCCTATTTGTCTCAACAGACGGTTTACTGGGTTTGGCACTTTTGGATTTTGACTTGCTGGTCTTAGATGACTTATTAGATGATGGGACCGAATTGCTAATTTTGGCACGAGGTAGGGTTTGTGTTTCAGAGGGGAGTAATTCTTGAGACCACTCTCTAGAATTCCTACCTAACCAAATACAAAATGATGACTTCATGCTTAATTGGCCAAGTTTCCTTGCCGTGGAAAAGGCTAGTTTATTGCAAAAACCTAACCTTTTCAGACAGGTTGTGACAGATCTAGAGCAGTAGCCTCTGGCTCCTACTTCAACAGCAAAAAGGTCCACACACCAACCATTGGATTCGATGGCGTTGACAAGGCAGGAATACTTGGTAAGTTTGGTAGAATGCCAAGTTTCCATGTTTTCCTCACAAGGGCAAGTGAGCTCCAAAAGAATGACACGTCTAAGTGAATTAGAATATAAGACAACATCTGGTCGTAAAGCTGAAAGAGCAATATGACCAGGAAACATGTAATTTTCATTTAAGTCTGTTATTATTACCCATTCATTGGATAGGTGGAGAATACCAGATGGTTTTGACCTTGAATTAGGTACGCTTTTGCCTGCCTTCACAAAAGAAACTTTGTTTAGTTTTTGAGACGTCGCTGGAAGATCGTTTACAAATGATGTTAAAATCTTAGATAGGTTTTTTAAGACTGAGTTATGTCTGAAAGTGAAACGGCCTTGGGATAAAGAAGTCTTACATGCACCGAGCAAATGGGCAGTAGTGCAGACTTCTTTACCACAGAGAAAACAAGAGGACTCAGTAGAAATACGCCAGCGCTTTAGATTATTTGGCGAAGGCAGAACATCATAAGTGAACGCTAAACAAAAAGAAAGCAGATTTGGTGGCATGGCTAAAATAGAATTCCACGAAAGGTCATTTTTTACATAGTTTTCCCACCTGGTCCACTGACCCTGAACCTGTAACTGTAAAGCTTTGCTCATGTAATCGTCCTCATTAATCTCTTTAGATGTATCTGAGATTAATTTTCGATAATCATGGCATTGCTTAGTTTCAGGAATAGTGGTGGAATGTGAAATTCCAAGACCATCTCTACCATACTGAGGAGGTCCGCGAATGGTTTTAAAAAGTAACTCTGCTTCAGCAGTGCGCACTGCTTCCTTTACTTTCCAGGAGCTTGATTTGAGATTAGGTTCAATACCGGAAACCAAAGGGTCCTTAGAGTCTCTTAGGAGTAGATGACCACTAATTTTGGAAGATTTTAAGATAGAAGTAAGACTTTTTAGAGGTAAAGGACATGGAGAGGAAGAGGCATAAAAACAGACGTTGGATGTTGATCGGTGCAGATGAAGCCATTTTCTTATAAAAGTTGAAATTTTCTGCTCTAAACGGGTGGCAATGGATATAGAAACTTCGTATATAAGAAGAGGCCACTGAATTCTTGGGATTAAAAGGTGTTGCAAAATCCACAACTTTTGAGGACCTTTAAAACAAGATTTATTTATGATTTTAAGACCATCTGAGAGTTTTTCTCTCCAACTCTTCAACCGACCTTCTATCTGAGATAGAACCATCAATTATACGACCTAAGAATTTAACTGGCATAGAGTGGATTGAAAGTACGTAGGAGGAGAAGTCAGTTGGATCGGAAGGCTTTGATGCACTAAAAGGCGTACTATTTAATTTCCCTTTGACCATGATGAAACTACGAGATTTTTCTGAACGGAAATCCATCCCAGCCCAATGGAGTGCAGTGGCACAACGTTCTAGGAGGGCTTTCACTCGACCAGCAGAGGAGGACATCAGATTTATGTCATCCATGAAAGCTCTTATTAATGGAAAGGATATTTTGCTTGAGGTTGTGAAACTTGGAGCAGAGGATAACAGAGTATATTCTAAAATAATATTAATTCCTGCTAAGAATAGGACAATAGAGAGAGTGCGCTTCCAGCAAATATACCTCTTAAATGTTGGTGCCAGTTGCTAGGAGCAAACTCTGAAAAAGATTTGCTGTAGATACCTACATGTGGGGATGGAGCCATATGCATTAGCAATGTCGAGCCAAATGGTTGCTAGGTCTGACTTAGTCGAGCGAGCTTCTTTTAGTGCAGACCAAACCATTAACATATGCTCCCAACACCCAGGGACCCTTTCTGAACAGAAGTGTTAATGAATTTGTTGTTAGAAATTATATGAGTTTCTACTTTAGGAGCATTAACTTTCGCGGGCATTAACTTTCGCGGTTTTCACGGATTTTGGTCCCATTCGCGAAAAATCCTATATTAATCCATCCGCGAAAGTTTATGCTCGCGAAATTTTCCCAGAAATTTTCCCAGTTTCTTCTATGCACTTTAGTCTTGAATCGTATCACCTAAAGACAATATTTTTTCGATTCTTACACCATACTACTCTAGTATACTAAGCTCATCTTAGTTAGCCTCATTTTTTCGTCATATGATTATAAAAATCCATTGAAATAAAGAATAGAAATTCTCCAATTATTTCTTTAAATACGAAAAACAATTACTATTTTTGCTCATTCGCGAACGTTTATGCTCGCGAAAAATTCTCTTTGGACGATCCGCGAAAGTTTGTGCCCGCGAAATGCAAAAATTTCGCGGATTTTTGAAACCGCGAAAGCTAATGCCCGCGAAAGTTAATGCTTCTAAAGTACTTTAAGGGAAGAAACTTTCGCGGTTGACCAGTTTAGCGTGTTTTACGGAAGAATCTTTCGCGAAAGTTTCTTCCCTTAAAGTAGCTGTTTTCGGTGGTCTGGTTTGGTTATTTACCTCGCCATTTTTTATTTTCAGATGTGATAGCAATATATATACATTACAGTATCTGTTATCCGTGAAACTTGTAACAAACGACGATAACGAAGAAGAAGTGATGGAGAGTGAACAAGACGACGATGATATGGATGAATAATTCTTTTATATATGTCACGGCAGTGCTTAAAGTAACAAAGAATCCCTGTGAGAAAGGGAATTTTGAGCATAGCTTCAGACTTTATAGCCTGAATATATGCTCCAAATCCCTCCTTCGCAGTGATTATTTCCTTTAAGCACTGACAAGGAGAGGTGTATTTTTACAGATGTTTTTATAAATGGAATATTCTGTTTTTTTAATAATTTCTTGTACTTTATTCTACTTGTATACTTTCCCTTCTTATTACGACTGTTATTACTAGCAATGATTACCCATACGACTGTTATTAGCAATGATTACCCATGCGACTGTTATTAGCACCAATTATGGTAAGTAGGTAGGTATTTCAGCTAGTGTAGTACAAGAATATAATACCATACACCGTTGGTAGAACTTTCACTTCATGTTTCTTTACACCGAACCGTTCTTCCATAGAGTGAGATCTTTAAGGTTCAGACATCACTGGTCAAAATCAGAGCCAGAATGCTCAAAACGTTCATCCCAAGTTATTCTTTCGTATTATCGGATTCATTCTTAGACGCAATTACAGCAAGACCTTCCTCTTGGAGTAAATTTTTCTTTTTAAATTCACAAGCAGTTTGATAGGGCGGTTTAATGGGTGGCTGGTTGGGTGGTAATTGAACGTATTCTACACCTTCTTCCAGGTTTAACGGATATGTCATATCTGAATCATATGCATTTAAATCTCCACACGCCATAAATGGTGTAATTGTGCGATTGATACCTGTTAGGCTGAAATGAGTATAATATATTAGAGCTTTTACCTGACACGAACGAAGATTGGGAACCTAATTTTAACGAAATTTATTTGGGCGGTACTTTATTGCAATAAACCTTAGTTTTCTATTGATGGACTATGAAAAACGATAAATTGATTATTCGAAAAATATAAGAAAATTTGATTCGGAAAATGTGAAGAAAGAAGAATATCATCAAAATGTGCTTTAATCTATATTTGTGTCATATCTCACTCAAGAAAATGTTACATGATGTAAGATGTTGACGTTCTTACAGCACAAACACGGTATCAAAACAATAAATTTCCTTCAAAATAAATATAAAATACATATATGTCAATAGTGTCATTCAGCTATTTACGTAATTTGTCGACTTCGAAATAAAAATATATATCTTCCTCGTACGTGCTAGAATGATTGACTCGGGGAGGGCGCATGGAACGGGTTGACCATAATTAATAATATCATGGTGAATATTCTTAACCAAAACCTGACTTTATCATTGCGCAAGCAATAAGTTTCCTTGTTACATATTTCACTTACCTGCTATAATCTAAGTCTTGATGAAGTAACGGATTCGCCATGGTAGGTTTATATCCTTCTGGTGGAGAATAATTCAAACATACGACGAACGATTCAATGCTTGAATTACGACTGCTTCTTGGTTTACAGATAGTAACATCAGGAAAGAAAAGTTTTAACTGAGAATACAATAAATCAACATCTTTACCACGGAATATTTTAGCAACAAAATTGCCACCTTTCTTTAACACGTGACTTGTGATATTGAATGCAGCCAATAATAACTGTCCTTGAATATACTCGTCAATATCGTGTAAACCTGTGACGTCAGGAGCACCATCACAGACAACGAGATCAGCTGGCTCTCCTTCAAAGTGTTTAATGATTTCATTTGCTGTAGATAGCTAGGAAAACAATTTAGATGATTATCACTGAGAAAACAAGTAAAAAACTATGGAAAAACATACACTTGAAGACACAACAAGAATTCAGCTTTGCCTTCTATTACTACAATATAGGATTAGAGGGTGGTACAGAAAACGTATTATAAGATTTTGTTTCTCACTTTCTCGGGTTAGCTTATTTTGAGTTTCGCACATCTGAAGTAAAAACAAAGTCTCATGAGACACGCCTTGATATTCCTACTTAAAAATGTACCTTGGTAATGTCTCCCTGTATCTGAATGACACCAGGTAAAGGAGCCATTGCTTGCAAATCAACCGCCACAATTTTTACATCATTCGTATCTTCTTTGCGCTCCTCGATTAATTTGCGACTTAATACTTGACTCCAACTCCCAGGTGCTGCACATAAATCTACTACACGTTTCACATTAGTAAACAAATCAAACTTTTCATTTATTTGTAACAGTTTGAACGCACTTCGAGCTCTCCATCCACCTTCCTTAGCAAGCCGATAATAAACATCTCTTTTGTCTTTCGATGAACGACCCATTTGGTGATTTGGTTATATATTACTTATTGCTGAAAATGTATGTGTAAAGTCGTGTTCGAAAAGAGTAAATAATCACTGTGGAGGAGAGGTATTTGAGCATAGCTTCAAGCTAACCTATTCCACTGTAATTACATACTCTTATTTCGAACACTAATTTAACGTCAGGGGGGTCTTAATGTATCACAAAGAAATATCAGAATAAAGAAATCATGATGGACTTAAGGTTTTTACGGACAAATATTTATTCTAGCAGCCAATGCATACCTTAAGGGAAGTAATTTTCGCGATAATTTCTTCTCGTAAAATGTCCAAAGGTCGGCCATTCGCGAAAATGGAATGGGTAGAAGAGGAGGACTTCCAGCTTAACGCCTTCGACCAGTTTGAAGAAGAGGTCAACGAGGATGATTTATTAGGGCAAAATATTACTATAATCACATAAGATATTCAGATGTCAATGTTTTCTTTATTTCTAAAATCCCCCCAAAAAGATAAATCTTCTCATTCGCGAAAATTAATTCCCGCGAAAAATTTCTAGACACCTGATTCGCGAAATTTTTTTCTCGCGAATTAAAAAAAATCTGAAAAAAATATTCGCGAAAATTACTTTCTTAAGGTATGCTGTGAAGTACAAACTAGTCTTTTATGCGTTCTTCGTAGCGGGAATGGGAAGCCCCGATTATTCCCGATTTTACGTTTCAGCCGAGTAGCTCTCTGAGAAACGTACGACTCCGGTCTATACACAAACGTATTCAGGAACATAGCTATATCTTGTCATTTTCAACTTTCCTCTCCAACAAGAGCTTCTTTCCTTTATGAATTAGCACGTTGTTAGAAAATTTACAGCGTATAAAAATTATAACGCAGTGTAGTTATTGCCATAGAAACAGAAGTTGCCGCCTATATTTTCGCCTTGTAATACACCATATCAATCAGTGGTCGGAATTAGAATAAATAATCACTGTGGAGGAGAGACTTCCACAGCTGCATTTATGCTCAAAAAGTGCGCACTCCTTCACAGTGATTGTTTGTTATTATATCGATCACTATAAAACGAATGTCCTAAAAACAGTCAAAACGCAAAACAATTTTTGAGATGTGAATAGTTTTTCGATATATATATATATGATATTAATTTTTCGCCATTTCGTTTTATTGTCATCATAATTGCTATCTACAAAACATGTTGATCTGTTTGTTACATATGGAAATATTAATAGGTCTTGCATCAAATATCTCGCCATCAATACCATAAGACATATCCTGAAGATAAACACATTGATGAAAATAACAAAAGTTTGGTTTATTTTAAAGGAAGAATCCAATCGAGATCGTTGACTAATTTCCGATCATAAGAATAATAAAAACAAATTGCTTTAACAGTATGATTCTAAGCCTTTTAAAAAATTGATGGAATCGAATGACACTCATCTTAACAGTAATTCTGTAATTATTAATCACAAAAAGTACCTACCCAGTCGGTAAAAACTTGTTCAAAGTCAACAGTAAGGACGCTGGAACAGCGTTGAAAACGTTGTTCTAGCGTATTTACTGCGGACTTTGAACAAGTTTTTGCCCACTACGTCTCTGATTATACACATATTTTTTATTTTTATTTATTTATTTTTTTTTTTGGGGGGGGGATCATATATTTTAATGGAATATGACAATCTTCAATTCAGCTATCTTTATCATGCGACGAAACCACATGACCTTTGGTATTAACCAAATCATATTCCAGCGTTATGATTGGTTAATGAATAATTAAATGTACTTAGTCGTTGCAAGTTGATTCAGAGGTCCTCGATTCAAATTTACCTTCGCGTGGAAATTTCGAGTCACTTTCTTGAAAGTATCGCCGTTTACCTGTTTCCCTGCAAAAAGTGGTTTTCATGTTTATATTGTGCACACCCGTTAAATCGAACCCATATGGGGAGAAGCTATTTGTTCGAATAAGTGAAAGTCGATTTTAAAACATCGGAAAAACATCACATCACATCAAGTGAGTGATTTTCTATAAAAACTGTTTATTCGAACACGCAGGGGGTTTGATTGAAAGTTGATTTAAAACATCAGAAAATATTCAGGGGGCTAAACATTAGTCAATTAACGGATGTTTACTGTAGATTGAGGGTTAAAATCTAGAGGTAGATTAAGGTGTGGTGAGGGCTCCTTGTAGTGGAATCGGCAATGAGATGGAAATAAAATGAGGATTATAGTATGGCTAAACAAGATAACTGTTGGACATCACCTGTGGTGAAGTGTTTTTCAGTGCAGTGTTCAGCTTACAGTACAGGATATCTCTGTAATACTTATACCACAGTGGGCAAAAACTTGTTCGTTCGACATTGTTCTAGCGTCTTTACTGCTGACTTTGAACAAGTTTTTGCCCACTAGGGCAGTGCCAGGCTACGTCGTGTTTGTTAAATAAAACTCAAAGGTTAACCTCGTTTTCCGGCGGATTGAAGCTAACTTCAGAACACGTCATAGTTTCCGATAAATCTAAAAACAAATAAATAATGAAATAACCTAGCTACGAAGTTTCTTTTTCTATATATTTTCTATAGATTCATATTTAATATGGTATTTGCTCTGAAAAAAAACTGTTGGCTATCTTATTTCGCACGTTAGACAATGTTCAATGACTAATATTTTAACAAAAACAATACGAAAATAAAGCTTATCTTTATAAAGACGTATTTTTTAAAGTGATCGAGACAAAACGTAAACATGCCTTAGTTCTATCTAAGGATATAAAAGTTGAACCTAGAGACGTTAAAACAAATAATTACTTAAATTGCACATAATAGTAATTAGGATTAAACAAGCGATACTATTATGTAAATAAATTCTTAAAGAATGACGAACCACGAAGGAAATCATTGTATACACTTGATATCAGAAGACAGGATCAGCACAAATAATTAACAAGTTTCGTAAGGAAATCAAAAAATATATAAATATTCAAGTTGAAAAACGAATTGTTTCTAAAACAGAGCACGGTGTGAATATAATAATATTGATACGGTGGTGGGTAAATACTGGATTTTATAAACTATAAGCCAAGGTCGTCCTTAGTGTGAAGAAATGACCAAAAAGATGGAAATCATAAAAAAGAAAATAATACTAGTTGGTGATAAAGGTGTTGGGAAATCTTCCATGTTAAAAAGTATACCAAATAATAAATTCTTTCAAATCGAACAACTCAGTGTAAACAAATTTGAAATAAAGATATATACAAAAAGAAGAACGATACAACTGATAGTCTGGGATGGCATAGTATCAGGCTATAAAACAGATTACAAACCGATAGCTTACAAAGACACTGACTTTGTCATTATATGTTATTCGATTGATTCGCTAGAGAGTTTTGAAAGTGTACATACAACATGGTTACCAGAGGTTAAGAAATATTGTCCAAATGTAAGACATATATTAGTAGCAAATAAAACAGATATACGTAGTAAGATTACAGAAAAATGTATCACAACAAACAGAGGTATAAATGTCGCACAGAAAATAGGATCGTATAACTTTATCGAATGTTCAGCAAATACTACTAGTGGATTAGAAGATCTAATAATAACAGTAGTGGAAGGAATAGCAGACAAGAAGAAAGAAAAAAGAGCGGAGTGTACCATATTGTGAAATCTATGTAAATGATGTATATATAAGAGCAAAAGTACTCGAAATGAGAGCAAATAATCACTGTGGAGGAGTGATTTTTGAGCATAGTACGGGCTATAAGGCCTGAAACTATGCTATATAGCACTCCTTCACAGTGATTCTTTGCTCTTATTTTGAGTACTGTAAGAGTAATTTATTAAGAAAGTATAAATAGAAAAAAATAAACATTTTCCGTGCTATTACATAGATATAGCGGAAGGGGAAATTAATATTTCTTGTCGTGTAACAAGGGAAGGTTGTGGTATTGATAGGGCGGTCGTATCATATAAAAACTGATGAGAAAAAATCTCCAAAAACCTCCTTGTAGATTCCTTTTGTTAAATTGCAGTATTGAAGGGATGGTCGTAGCATATACATGAGAAAGATCAGACACATCAAATAATTCTCTCAAAAACACCTCTTTTCGCAAATCTTTTTGGCTAATTTATAATAATATAATATTGACCGTTTTGAGTGTTATTAATGTTACAAATGAAGAATAAACTTAAAATTCTGATTGATCACCAAAAAAAAACTGATAGTAAGAATTATCCCAGTGGGCAAAAACTTGTTTAAAGTCCGCATTAAAGACACTAGAATAACGTCTTTTCAACGTGGCGCTAACGTCTTACTGCGGACTTTGAACAAGTATTTAACCACTGGGATAATTCTTACTATCAGTTTTATGTCCAAGATCAGGGATTATCTCAAAATTTCTTTCTACAAACTTTTGTTTGGAGATTTAAAGAAACTAAAACTGTTATGTCGACGAGACTCAATACTCTTCTGTATACCTTATTCCTTTTAATTTTAGTGCCCCTTTAATATTTGCGTATTTAAGACGCGCGAAAAAATTAGGGCATTAAGGCGAAAAAAGGACGAGAAAGGAGGTGCAGGTCGGGTGCGCAAAATTTAGAGGCGCGGAAATGAGGGACGCGAACAATAGAAGGAATAAAATGTCATTTTTTAAAAGGTCCCTAAACGATTTTAAAAGTATTCGAATCATTTATAACTATAAACGCTGTCTTATTAAACATCTTATTCAAAACCTGTAATGAAGGGCTTGCAATTGAAAGATTGTTTACTTCGTAATATCCTTTTCTATATCAGTAAAAGATGATGACCAATATTTACTACCAGCATTGTCTTTTTGACATCAACCCTATTCGGGCCTGGGGGGGTGTGTTGGTGGGGGCTAAAAGTCCCCTTCCTCTCATATTTCTTTTCGTAACTTTTGAACGAATGTCTTATATGACTAAACATTTTTAGACTTTTCATACAATTTATCTAGGGTTTTCATTTTTACGGTAACTAGGGATAATTTTCCCCTAGCAACCATATTTTTGACAGGTGGTAAAAAAAAATCTTATTATTATTTTTGCTAAAATAAAATATTTTTTAAACCGCCTGTTTTAAAATGATGACGTCATCATGGATTATTTTAGTGAAATGTTAATTAACTGTGGTTTCTTCGTTACAAAAAAAAACAATTCATTGCAAGATCGTGGGCTCTACAAATACCATGTGATGACTGATTATAAGTTGAATACTAACATGACTTTGTGGTATGTGAAACAAATTCACGAATTCAAGGAACATTGTTAAGGTCGGTAGTAAAGTAGTAACAAATACATACCTGATTGTGTATACTCGAAATTATTCCTAAGCCAATTAAACCTGAAAGATACAGTTGATTGGTTGAAAAAAGAGCAAATAATCACTATAGAGGAGTGATTTTTGAGCATAGTTTCAGGCTACGAAGCCAAAGTTCCAGGCTACGAAGCTTACCGAAATACCGAACTTAGTCTACTTGAAATACGTGCGAATCTATTCATTCACAAAATACTATTCATTAAATTTCGTGGAAATGGATCAATCCGTTGATGTAAATTCATGCTTACGTAAAAACTTCCCCCATTCGCAAGAAGCAGAAGATTTGTAAAAATCTACCCGTGAGGTAATTGTAAAGTGTGAGAGCTTCAGCTTGTTGGTATTATGGTAGTGGACTTGACATGACTACTGTTCTCCTGGTATCATTTACAACATTATGTAACGTAAACAGAGCTCAGGAAAAACTAAGGAGAATGATGATTAATTGAACATTTATTGCAAAGAACCAATCGATTGCACGATCATTGTCTCGGCACACTTCTCAGCAGAGAACAAAAGAAAATAGTTTGCTGTAGAGTATTTCCTTTTATAGGAAGTGAATGTAGTGAAACATCATGTACTGTCCGTCCTGACTAAGCAGGTGAGGTGAAAAGTAGGAAGTAGGAAGCATACTATAAGTTTTACGTGACATTGCAGCATAGAAAATGAGAGATTCAGATTTTATCGTAAAACGTCATAATGAGTATCAATATAAGAAAGCATCAAGTAAAATGACCCTCATTAAAATTCTACAAATAGTATCATTATCATACCCATATTTGATGAAATCCTGTCTTGATTGGTCAACATTTAAGTTCTGCAAGATAAAGTATCCTCCCTATAAATAAATAATGCATACTGGGGATATGGACGGATCAAGTAATCGCACAGCATGTCAGACCGCTGAATACAGACCCGTATAACCCCGTTCGGACTGTGTATCGCCATATGCACTGTCCGCATATGGAGAAATACGGGACCGTATTTAGCAGTCTGCCATGTTGTGTCAAAAGTGAACTAAAAGCCGTTTTCCATTTCATTTGAAGTGGAAAACGGCCTTTACAATTGATTGATTTTTTAAAGTTAGCCAGATTTTCCTGTAATAATAAAATAGTCACTGTGGAGGTTTAATGTTTGATCATAGTTTCAGCCTACATAACTTAAAGGTATGCTCAAAGATAAATTCTCCACAGTGATTAATCTCCAGCCCTGATAGGTTGTGAATAGTCTCGCTAAAAAACTATTTTTTGTTTTGCTGTGAGGTTACCTTAGCCCTAGACCAACCAATTATAAAAACTAATGAGCAAGCACAGAAAAGAAAATTCAAGAAGGGTGTTATGCCAACGAGCTTGCAAATGATTGGTTCGTTCAGTATGAAGTAATTAATCAATTGTAAGATCTTTAACTTGCTACTTTTCTACTAACCTTATCACCATCATCTTGTAAATATAAACTTAAAGCAGTAGTTGAAAACCTCTCTGGAGAGTTCGTGCAATTTGTTACATGAAATGTATCATTATCAGTAATATTACAGTTCATAGTATCAAGTCTTATATTATTCACAGGAGGAGGTAAGTTATCATTCTCACTACAAGAAGTCATTTGTAAGTTTAACTTTGGTATTCTACTAAATGTTTGTGATGTATTGTTTTTGACAGGTGTTAAGAGTGGCGATGATACATCTATTGCATTTGTTGGTGGCCAATCCTGAAAAAGCGAAGAATTGTTTAGATTACCTCTCTCCCTTTCCATAGGCGTGCCTTAACCCCACCTTTCCTCTTACCCCACCCCAACTAAACGCTTGAAAGACATCTGGAACAATCAAAGTAAAATGAAATCTATATGGATTCGAGTTTAAGTACAAGAACCTGGTAGAATATGTCAGGGTCCTTCCAGTTTTTACAAATTACCGTTTCTAAAAGTGCCTTATCAATATCTGGTACACTGGCAACTGCACCCTAATTTGAATTTTAAGTTATATTCAGGCTTGAAAGCAACCGTGAAATTTAACTTCCATGATACACTACAAGCACATAATTCCAAAGAAACTTTCCAAGAAGTCTGATTATGTGATTTTTTATTTTAAAAGGTCTTTTCACAATGAGCAGAAAAAAAATTTAGTTACATACCCTTATCGTTTTCCATATAACTGTCAAATATTTCTTGAATGGACCAAGCAACCAAAATCTGCCACTAAAACAAAAATAAATCATATAAATATATAGAGAGATGCAATACAAAATTAAAACCCTGAAAAGAGAAAGGGACTATCTCGTCTCCATAGCAACGTTTTTGGTAGATATAAATGAGTTTCACCCCAAACAATTACAAGCTCATTTAAGAAGAAACAAACATTCATATAAAGGCTGCCTAAATTTAACAATAATTCAGCATAGCTAAATGAAGTTGAACAAAACAGTGTTATGTCAACAGGCTTATAATGGATTGGTTTGTTCAGTAGGAAGTAACCAATCCATTGAAAGATCATTGACTTACTTTAAATACTTCTGCACATCCTTTAGAATAAATGTCCCCCTTTGAGTGAATATTTTGCATAAGCATCCTTCTAGATTAAAAGAGCCTAAAAGCCTAAAAGCAATATATATAGCGAAGATAGTACCTACATATCAATTTGTCGTTTAATCTGTTCGTTTGGACCAACATGGATACTTGATAGCGCATACACTGATTTTGAGTCCGTCTAGTAATTAATATAGTTGTCGAAATAAGATTATATAGGAGTGATTTTTCAGTATAGCATCAGGTCTGGTACCCTGAAGCTATGTTCACAGATCACTCCTCCACAGGGATCATTTGCTCTTATTTCGATCACTGACTCAAAACTCTAATTGTTTGATTAGATTCAGCCTGTGGTCGATAGAATGAATACCAGCATGCAAGTGTAAGAGATTAACTTGATCTGAGAAAGGAGCCCTCCCCTACATCAGTTGCTTGTCACATGATTAATCAGACCAGGTTAGATGAGCTAATCAGAATTCAGGATAATCCAGCTCGGTAACCCATCAAACAGGTAGGGTTAAAGTACTAACTTATGTTTTAATTTATAGAATGAAAATTTGCAAATTTGATGAACAATGTGATGCCTGATTTGCTTACTAATAATCATCCTCATATTCACGATAATAAATAATTCATGAATAGGGAAGAAAATGTAAGTAATGTATACATAATTCTCACCTTAATTTCCATCACATTTACTTTCTGAGTTTTTCCTTTCACTACGCTCATAGCAGCATCACATATAGCTCTGAAATATCAAATATATGATGATGATGGACAAGACTATCATAATTTGACCTTATATTCCATAAACTGGTTGAAAACATGTGGTCGATTCCAATAATTCTTTAGATGTTAAATTTAATAACCTTTTGTATTACAAACATGAATATGACTGTCTTTACATACCTTACTTGATTAATACTTTCACCAAATAGATTCTTATGAATAAAGTTGCTGTTATTTCCAAGCGGTATAAACCCAACAGGTTGATCAAGTACGTCATCCTAAATAATATTCAGTTTTAATTTAGGAACCGTCTCAAAAATAAAATCTACAGAGGAGAGTACTTAGTCAACGATCTAACAATGGATTGGTTTCTTCGTACCGATTGCAAGTTCGCTGTAACACACTTCTGTACAATTTTATTTCTGTTGAATATTGTCAATTTTAGTTGATTTAATCCTACTTACTAAAAAAGTTTTGGAGCGAAATTTTGAGGTGGTCCTCAAATAGTTACAGCGAAAATAATAAAGTAATCCCTTTTGGTGTCTGACAATAAAGTCTGAATGTAGTTTAAATGTTACTTCTACAAGTGAATATTCATTTCTAGTACTGCAAACAGACAAAAGAATAATGAGTTCAAAGGGTCTTTCGTGTACGTGTGTGTTTTGAGGGGTGCTTATACAAAGGAGATCTATCACTTGATTTTACAGAATATCTTATATGTACTTACATTATCTGGTTGTCGAAGCATACCTGTTACAACCTAACAAAAAACACAGTTCAGTTTATTTTAGACTAGAGATATGAGAATGTTGCACAGATAATATGTGTTCAAACCACTTAATTAAAAGTTGATGCAGTAATCTTCTTTCGATATTCAAATTAATAGAACCCGATTGGTCCGATTCAAGTTGACACATAATATTTCATTACTTAATTTCAAATAATATTTTTGTAAATAGCAACTGAGATGGAATCATTCACGCATAACATATCTTCGTGGCAGCTAGAACTATTTTCCTTCTTTCATAATTTAATGGTGTCTAGAACTAAAATCTAATCCTCTTCCATTATTTTGTGGCGGCTACAACTGATGTTCTCCCCTGCCATTATATTGTTGTGACTTACCTCTTGTAGTGTTCCATCCCCACCAGCAACAACAATGCCATCAATATTTCGATCAAAATAATTAACAATTGCTTTTGAATGACCTTCATAATCTGTCTAAAAACCAATATCAACACAACTGTCAAATTAAGCACTAAACAAGTGAAGTGTACAGACATGTATGCATGGGAGCCACAATTCAAGCTTGAGAATGCGCTTTTAACAGAAACAGACAAAATTTTAATACTGTAAATTACTAAATGCCACTTGACGACTAAATATCCAATAATAAATATCCAATAAATATCCACTTAATTATGGTAATTTTCTACAAATGTCCGTCCCAAATAACACCGCTTTTTAATACTTTAATAAATGACAGTTGTCATAAACTAAGTACATGTATGTCATATCATTCATATACCTTACTGTAAACCAATCATTTTTATTAAAAATACTGTTCTGTAGCTCATATATGTGCCTCAAGACTACAAATAATATCTACACTCTTATTATTATAGTTTATAGTCTCTTATAAAGAATATTGTTTTGAGGTTCCTTTTACCATAAGTTATATACAAAGAAACAAAGAATGAAAGAAACGCATCATGTTACTTTAGCACAGGGTTCCAAATAAGAACAAATAATCACTGTGTTGGAATGATTTTTAAGGCTACAAAGTCTGAAACTATGCTCAAAAGTCCCTCTTCCACAGTGATTATTTGCTCTTATTTTGAACACTACTTTAGGTGAATGGCAGACGAACAACACAACCACAGGATTTGGTTTATTAACAGACTTTTTGAAAAATAAATAGTTGGATCTAACATATTTACAAAGGTTTTACATTCTTCCAAGAAGAATAAACATAGGTGTACAACACTAGCCAACTCTATGGTCAAGATAAGGAAATTATCAGTGTTTTTATCCTGATTTATGACACAGGTATAGATAAATAACAAAGGTAGTAATGCAGTAATACCAGATACTGTACCTGTATATAAGTAATATCAATACCAGCCAAATAAAAAATAGGGGCGGCATTCTTCTGAAATATCTTTTTACTTTTGCTAAAATGTATTAAATAATAAAAAAGCTCTACCAATCAAAAAATAATTCAAAATATATTAGATCCTGAAAATAACTGTCGGGCATCACTTGTGGATGAGTCTTTGCAGCTGAAAACTGTCCTCAAATAAACTCAATGTTGAAAAGTCGGTCGCCAAACCGAGCAGAAGTTAAACCTAGCATACGGACCATATTATACATCATAGTGCTATTATGTATACTATATATAAGAATGCTATAGTGTCACTATATTATCATGTAATGTATTTAATTATATGCTTATAAAATAGAGAATATGCTATAAATATATAGTATATTTGTACAGGCTATGTGTATAGGTTCCATGATGTATAGGGTCTACATGCATATAGGCTATATGTAAATAGGATATATAGGCTTATGCATATAGGCTGTATATCCATCCATCATGACAAACAACAAATTGAAGAATAGTGCCCTAAACTGTTGAAACCATCCAAACATGAATTATATTACCGCCAGTACAATAAATAAATAAACTACCAATAGGGTAAGTGTGTGGACTAGATAACACTCCAGCCGAAGTCTAGAAAACCGGCGCTTTCAATCACAAACTACTCAATTTCTGTAATGCTGTCTACACCCAGAGCCCGATTATTAGATGGAATCAAGGGTGCCTACTTCTTTTCCAAAGAAAGGAGATCTTAGGAAAGCATCAAACTACAGAGAGATCACATGAGATTCATTTAGCCGTTGTCACATAAACAAGAATAAATACGTAACCAGACACCACAGTGGGAAATTTTCAACTCAAACTGGTTTGAGTTTATTTAAGGGTCCATATTAGGACCACCTTCCACTGCCACAATATATTGTGTGCAATATATTGTAAATAATTCTAATAATTGTCCAGATGTAAATGGTTAATCGTGCAATATATTGTGACATATTGTGGCATAATATGCCCACAGGGTTTTTCAAATCAAACCAGTTTGATTTAAAAAATATTGCTGCACGTGCTCTATTGTTCTAAATTAAAAAGACACATTGTTACGTTCGCTCTTCATTCGATATCATTCATTTGACAGCTGTATACCATTAATTGTGGAATATTGTGAAATATTGCACATAAGGGTGATTCCACGTAAGCTTTCCGTCACGTCACACCACTTTTTTAAACTGGAACCTAGGAGCGCCGCGACTCACGCACCAGGAGCGGCTAACCACTAACCTGCTGGTACTTGTCCAGAGACATGGCAGTTTTTCTGCCATGGAATCACCCCATGCTATTATGGACGTTTGTGTCACGTGACGTATTTAGAGAAACGGTGTGGTGGAAATCTCTAGGGGCGATTCTACGTAAGCTTTCCGTCACGTCACACAACTTTTTTAAACTGGAACCCCTAGGTAGGCACCTAGGAGCACTGCGACCCATGCACCAGGAGCAGCTAACCACTAACCTGCTGGTACTTAACTTGTCTAACTCAACATGGCAGTTTTTCTACCATGGAATCGCCCATAAATGTTCCGCAATATATCGCAATATATTGTAGCAGTGAAAGGTGGAACTGTCCGTTTTATAGAACTGTCTGTTACCATTTTCACAAGACGTCAGAAAATTAGTTCCAGTTCTTCATCAGCATTTTTTTATCTTCAAATCTACAAATACTGACCGTAAATGCTGACCGTAAAAATAATAACACCTTTTATCCTTGATCAGGCCAACTAGATGACTTAAATTATTCACTGTGAGTTATCTCTAACTGTAATGTTTAGACATCCGTTCTACTAACATTTTCTAGAATTATACATCTCTTATTGTTTATCTAGTTTAAAGCTTCCCCAAAATACAAAATGATGTCAATACAGATTAGTGTGATAGAGTGTGATAGTAATAGCAAATCCAAACTTTGTTTATTATTTCTTCTTATTTTGACTACTGTTCAGGTTTTGTACAGTACTTAACACAGTTGTTATTTCTTCTTATTTTGACTACTGGGATATATACCAGAATAAATCTTCAATTTCATATTTTCACACAATCGGTGGTCGAATAATGACTGTGGAGGAGGGTTTTTGCAATTTCAGCCTACTTTCAGACTATTAGTCTAATACTACACTCAAAATTTACTCTTCCACAGTGATTATTTGCTCTGATTTCATGCAACAAACCTATTTCCAGCATGAGGATTTAATATAACATATAATCTTCTAGGTTTCTCAATCGGACTACATCTTTCTTCGCCAAATTTCTAAATCAGAATTACAGTGTTGACATTCAGCAGTCAAAACAAAGTCAACAATCACTGAAGAATTATTAAAATTGCATCCATCTATTTATTTTGTTTTAAGCTAGAACATATCATATTTTATGTTTGTTTAGTTTTTTTAAATTTGCTATTCTATTTTCTCCATACTGAGTGATATATTGAACATACTTTCAGGTTACAAGGTACCTTAGAAGAAAAAGAAAAAACAGCCAAACATGACATAAAGTAGCCTAGGAAGGCTGCAATAAATTATGCAACTTGTGTTCATAAATTACCCAGTGGGTAAAAACTTGTTCAAAGACTGTAGTAAAAATGCTAAAAAATGTGAAAAAGATTTTGAACAAGTTTGAGTCTTTACTACGGACCAATAATAATGCAAGCCCAATTTATTCTATTTGTAGAAGTTTTTCTATACGTAGAAATAATATTGACAAGATTTACTAGTCAATTGCTTCTCTACAGGATCTCTATTGTATTTTGCTCCACCATGTTTTCCTCTGTTATTTAACGATTTTTCCAAGTTTACTGTACAGTATATATGGATCAAAAATATTATTTTAGGTGTGCAGTTTTGATTATGAAGAGAACCATTACTAATTTTCCATCTTTCAGCTTCACTGACTATCTTCTTTATAATATATAATACAGTTTAAATGCAACTACAAATTCATGTAGAAATATATAATGTGCGAGAAAATGTTTGCACCTGTTGAATTATTACATCAAAAGAATTTTAAAATAGAGACACAATAAATCATAATTTCACATGAAGAAACCTATATATACCAGAATTATTTCTCATTACTTTCCAGCAGGATTTTAAGTTCAGGTTGACTGTACTACTATAACATTCCTTCACTTTTATTCTATTCATGCAAGATGGCTTGCACTCATGATCAAAAATAAGGGCATACCGGTGACAAGGCAATATGATAATTAGCATGTCTCTATTTTGATAAGAATTTAAAAATATCGTACTTTTGTCAACGGAAACATTTATTATTTAAAGCAAGTTCTACATAATAGAAAAATAATTATTATTACTGTACCTTTGCTTCCAGAAAATATTCTCTTCTGATAAGATACTCTCTGTAAAAGTGAAAACATAATAGTTTAGAATGACATTACTTGCAAAAGCTTCTCTCCCAAGCAAAAACAAAATTCAAAGATCAAAGATCAAATTCTTTCATTAATACAAACTAGCTCTGATCAACCCAGATTGATCATTCTCTATTTCATTCATCTATAAACCATTTCTACCTCCAAGGTAGAGTAAAGGTTGGTTTCAACTTTGCGCAAATGAGCAAATGATCAAGTGAGCATGCGCAAAAATTAATCCTGGCAACATATACATCATTATCTGTTGTTCGCGTGACTGATTGCAGCCAGTGAAATCGTGTCAGCCAATGAAAAAACAAGATTGTCAAAACATTACGTAATTAGAGAAGAAAAGAAGTTATTTCAATGGAAAGGATCATACGGTTTAATATTTTCAAAAGAAAAACATTAGCTTTATTGTTTTGATGATATCATCACTTGTAAACTATAATAAATTGAGCAACAAGCCATGCGATTACTAGTTAATCATGTACCAAAATGTGGGTGTAAGCTGTACCTTAAAATTTCATTTTGATTGTTTTAATAACAATCTATTCACCTTCCTCAGGGTTATGTGCTTGGACCAACTTTGTTTCTTATTTTCATACTGTAAATGATCTTCCTGATGATATCCTTACTTCTCTAATTGACATATTTGCATTATTTATTCTTCTACTGTATATCCTCAACTAAAAACATTGACACTGCAGCAGGGTACAACGAATCATTGTACATTCGTACAGTACTACTACTGAGGGTATCGTACAAAACATTTTCTTCTTTGTACGATATCGTACAGGAAACGGTCCTACAGGTTGTACGCTAGTATTAATCATTATGATAACAAAGGGTGACTAACCAGTGAGCAAAGACTTGTTCAAAGTTACCAGTGAAGATGCTAGAACACCATCGTTCGACGTTGTTCTAGTGTCTTGCTGCAGACTTGGAGTAAGTTTTTAGATTTAGAAAGAGAAATTATTGGAATGGATTATTTTATATTAAGATCAATGCTTTGTGAGTTGATATAAATGCTTGAGATTGGGCCATTTCAAATTTCATCCAAGACCCCCCTGTGGACTACATCCAGATATCCGTAGCTAGCCTTTCAAAATTTCCATAAAATCCG